>WBMY01006852.1:99053-137890 GCA_013397315.1 Donacobius atricapilla
GTGGGGTTTTTTTTAATGCCAGAACTCATGTAATTTTCATGGCTGTAAATCAGAACATCTTCATTCTTGTGGCATGTTTTTCACTTTTATGAACACTAATTTCACTACATTTTTAGAGTGGTGACTTTAGCCACAGCATGGCTGCTGCTAAGTTCCCACGGCTACCAGTAGGACTTTTATGTGGGAAATCTGTGGGCAGCAGGGAGCCTCCCTGTTTGTATCAATATGAACTTCCCAAGAACATCAGACTGACATTTTCTCAGCCCCAGTAAGAGCACACATGCTCTCACTTAGAGCTCTCTTTTCCTAAGCTGAAGGACATGTGTGATCATTTTAATCCCATCAGTTTTCTAGCAGGCCTTTTGCATACACAAAAATGCTGCACAAATGAGGTTTTTTTTCTCTCCAGCCAGCAGAAGCCAAATCCTACAAACTGCTGCGTGCCAGTTGTAAGGCCCTAAGGGACTCAAGCAAACACCAGGACATCCTGGTATAGGACATCCTTCCAGCTTTCACACTCCCAGCATTCTGGAAACCCTCAGTGATGCAGAGACACCCATGATCCGTCTCCACCATCAGAGACCAGGCTGTCAGTGTTGGCAGGTCATCACTGGCACAGCCGTCCACAAGAGTTTCCCAGCCTTTTGCTCAGCAGCTACGCATTCCAGAGATGACCAGACACAAACACATCTCCTGTACTTGAATGCTGGAGCACATTCTGCAGCTGGATAATGAGTCAAAGAGCACATTAGAAGCATATATATGATGTCTCTCCCAGCTGAAAAAAAAAAAAAAAAAAAAAAGGCTGATTTTTTGGGGGGAGTATCTTTTTTTCTTTTTTCTTTTCTCTTTTTCTTTTTTTTTCTTTTTTTTTTCTTTTTTCTCTCTCAGAACATAAAAAATGTAGTGGAAGGGCAAAGGGTGAATTGTATGGCTTCAGCTTTCTTAGAGATAATATATTGCAGGGAAAAATTAGCCATGGTGGGACACTGTTCGGTCAACCTTTAGAGAAGCTCACAGACACAACAGGACCACACGTAGTGATCATATCTAACTATTGCTTCCTATTTGCAGAACTACAGACCTATGGAAAGGTTTCAGGTTCATAATCACTAATAAGAGGCATCCATACTCAGGAACATGTGGCACTGAGAAGCAGGGAAGCAGAAACACTCAATCGTTTATCCCTTTGGTCAAAAAGGCTGATTTCTTTGTCAGTGAGAGGTGCTCCAGCTTTGCATGAAACTGAAGCCAAAAGAAATCCTTAAACCCTGATCCTTCAAAACACTCACAGCTCCCACTTTTCAATTCAGTGTTCAACTCTTTTATGAACCTGTCCTTTGGAAGCTGCTGCAACCTTCACTCTTTGTACCTAGCTGCAGGTGAAGTCCACAGCACACTGCTCTGGGCATATTCCTCAACATCATGCCACGTGTCCCACATGAAGACAGCAATATTGTGAGATATGCTGCTATTCAGCTAGCAGTGAGAATGTCAACATATAATTGAGGGGGCTTGAAATGGTAAAGAAAATATAAAGCTGAAGGTAGTTTTACTGTTGTTGCAGCCAAGATAGTCTAAGACTATAAGTGTGGTGAGGTTTGGAAGGAGGCCATATCTTTCCCAAGACCAACAGACATATTAGGGGGAAAAACGAGATAACCTTCCTCTAGCTCAGAACTGTCATTTCTGGGCTTTAGAGTTCTGCATATTTCACTGCAAAAACCTGGAAACTCTTTTCCCAAGCACAGTTGTCTTGCTGCTGTGCTCATCGAAGGCTTACAGCAGAAAAAGGGGCACGTGCTCAGCTGCTGAGCACTGCACGGGGTTGTGCTGTCGCTTCATGATCAGAGGGAGCCCTAGGCATGTCAAACACCCATGACCCAGAGTGGCAGTGGGGAGAGAAAAGGCATCTCCAGCCCATTGCTAAATGGTGTCATGTTTTGGCAATGCTTATTTAAAAGGCTCAGGACAATGAGGTTTTTTTTAGGAGTGGAAGCGTTGGAGAGTATGCAGCAAAATTCAGAAGCTATGAGGTGGACCAGGAAGATTTATTACAGAGGGTTAGTGTACTTCTCTGACATCAGGACAATGTTTTAATATACCTGTTACAAGATGCATTGAGCCATTTTCAATCTCCCTTATTCTCTTTATCTCAGCTAATGAGACTGGTAGCACATTCCAGGCCTGTTTTAAATGTCTTTCAGTAAAAGTCAGAAAGTGAAACATCTAGAGACACTACACCTAGATCAAATTTCCCAGGGAAAATCCTCACCAAGGGCTAGTGCAACCACTGGTGCAAGAATGCCAAAAAGATTTCTCTGCTGTCTATAACTTGAAGGCACTGTCAGTGTCTGCATGTGCATGTCTGTGTCTTTTCTCCTTGAAAAGCCGCTGAACTTGGCCAAAGAAACCAAATAAAATAAAGATCTCAAAGTTGTCAGCTTTTCTAAAAGCCTCATGAAGATAATTGGCCAGATAGAAAAGAGGAGACCCATACACAACCTCTACAAGAACTCAGGTTGAAAGTGGGGCTGTAGTACAAACCTCCATGTTATTATGTCCCCTGACACCCATCCTAGGGGGAAGAAGTTGTAACACTTCAAAGAAGGAGAACAGCTCATTGTGCTCACCTGTGAAACAAATCCAACCACCCTCAGCAGCCCTGATGTTCAAGTGACATTAGGAGTGAGCTCATTTTCAGGGCAAGGATCTACAGGTGGGGTTTTGCTGGGGTCCTCAGGGCTTCATCCCTTTGAGTCAGCAGCCAGCTAACCATGCTTTGCTGGTGGTCACGACTCCCTGACCTCAAATGCCACCTGGGCAATCCCACCCAGCATCTGCAGGGAGAAGGTATATGTGGAGGTGAGCCCAGGGTTGGGCTGGTGAGAGTGGCTGGAAAATGAGAAATGTGCAGAAGAATAAAGGAGAGCAACAAAAATAGGGCAGAAAAGAAGAAAGTCAAAACTTTGGTCTCACTCTGCAAAACTTGTAAGGCCTTTCTGGTATCGAGTCATATGAAGGGAAAGTGGGTGGCTCTTGAGACACAGTAAAAATGAGATTAACTCACCTACTAAATTCTCAGTCTTCCTCCTCCTATAACCACTGCCAGGAAGTATGAATAACCAATTTAAATTTAAATAGAACAAAAAAGAAAATACTATACAGTATGACTAGTTGACAAAGAAACCATGAATTTGCTCTTTTAATAATTAAAAGCAATCAAACAAGTTTTCCAAAGCATTCATCTCTTGTTCATGAAATAAAGACTATCTTCATTGCCCATGTACGCTAAGTGTGCTGCATTATCTGCCCAGATAATTGCATTATTTTTCCCATTTGGATGAAATTGCATTTTGTGAGAGTGACAAAGTAATTCCCCAAGTGCCAGTTATTTCTCTGCTTAGAAAATACCACGTACAATTATTCCATTCATGGAAGAATTGAAATGCTTTAACTACCTACTTGCTCATATTTTGTAAATTATGGAAGAAAAAAAAAAATGTTCATTGCCACTACCAGCATAAGACAAATGTTTTATTGCATATGATCAGGGCTGACAAAATTTCCACTCCAAGCCCATTTGAGTTCAACTTAGGACAAGTCTTACAGACATATTTGGTTGGGGTTTTTTTTTGTACTTCTTGCTGTGCAGAGCCAGTATACTCCTACAGCTCAGCTAACGGGCTACGTGCTTTGACCTTCAAAACCAGATTTCTAGATATCTTCACTCTTGGATATTTTTAATGTGTTTACTTCACTGAACATTAGAAATATTATTAATATTTCTAAGTCTCAAGAGCTCTCCTCCAGATGCTGCCTGCACAACATTGCATAGTTCTGCAACGTTGCTCTCTGGGAGCCATTTGGAGAGAGACCATTTTCAATCCCTTTCAGCAGAACTTTTTCACTCAAGTCAGTGAGAGTTGATATTATGCAAAATAAGTTAAGGTGGTAGGAATGAGTTCACAGGCAAACTCTCCATGAGTCAAACTGTACCCAGCTACCACATTAAATTGTGCTGATAAGAGGTGAGATTGCCAAATGCCATGAAGAGGGCTTTGGCACATTAGCTTCTGAGAGCACTTTTCCCAGACATGAGTGTGGTCCCAGATCTGAAGTTCATTAAAGCCTTTTAATCACTCTGGATTTGCCTTTAGGAAAGGAGGGCAGTTTCTGGCGTTGTTGAGTTAGAGTGAGTATATTGAAACAACCCAAGTCGTTGAACGGTCGGTGCCGCTGCAATGCAAACAAAGGAGGAAGCGGAGCTGAAGGGATTTCTGAGAAACGTCGCAAACCAGTTAAGCAGGCAGGAATTGGACAACCTATCAAGCTGTGTGGAAAGAGGCTGCTTTCTAGAGATATGCCACCTACAGCCATTTTGTCTTTCCGTGTTCCAGTGATCAGATCCATACATACGGATTATGCTACTGGGCAAGAAAAAATATATCATTCAACAATGTCCATAAATTACAGACATAATCAAAGTAAAAAAAAAAATTGCATCTGTTTCTCCACCACTATGCACAGCAGCTCCTGACTAAAAATTAATAGTGTATTGCTTACTGTGCCTACATATTGAACCTCAACAAATCTGATTCCACGTTAAAATCACAAACCTTTGCCTTTTATCAGAGAGAGAGAAGAGAAATTAGTATTCTCTTTTTCATGTTTCAGAACAGAAGTATGAGCTTTGGAGTGCTGTATTTGTGCAAGAAACCATTGTAGCCTGTTAAAATGAGCTTTTGGTAGTGAGAAGGTTAACTAATTTGGTTTCCCCGATAAGTTTATCTATGATCAGAACTGAGTCATACAGAAAATACTCCTACAAGATTTGACCTTTTACTTGTATCCCACACTGAGATAATATACTTAAAATGGATATCAATAAGAACTTTGTTTTAAAAGCATATTTAAAATAAATTACTTTTAAATAACAGAAACTGTTTTCAATTACCCCTGTTAAAGGAAATCAACTAGAAAGTTATGTATGCTTTTTTATTTTCTTTATATAAATTATACCCAGGAGTCCTATGATAGCAGCACTGTACAAACTATGCACTACCTTTATATTTATTTCTTATCAAAATAAACTTAACAAATTAGATTTGTTTTTACAGCACTTTATATCCAATAATGACAATGTTGTATTGGTCCCAGGATAAAAACAATGAAAGTAGCAGCTGAATGGTATTTTTATTAAGAGTTAACAAAAATGTCTTGTGCAAACAGAGTATATAAAGAAAATTAATTCCGTAATTCCTCATGATGAAGGCGTTCTTCTCTTTTTTCTTTTTTTCTCACAATATCAATCTCATTTGGAAAGACCATTTTGAGGGGAAAACTTTAAGTTTTAGCATGACTTACTCAGCAAAATGATATGGCTGAACTTAAACATTGCTGACTGCTAGGATTTATTATTAGGACCTGGCAAATGTTTTGATAACTTAATACTTTTTAAAAGAAAACTTGTTTGTTACTGAAGATTTTGGGAGCCCAGAAGAAATATAATCTGAAAAATAACAGAACTAAATATCCAAAGAGATGTTTCTTATTTTTGCCATTTTTCCCATTTCCTCTACCTTAAACTGGTTCCTCCATGCTAGCATTTTAGAAGCCTTTTTACTGGTGGTAGATTCAGATATATCCAAGATATTTACCACACAGCTCAGAAAGAGTCCACGTTTTCCTCCAGCAGTGGAAAAATGACAGGGCAAATAGTCTGGGGTTTGTTACTAAAAATGAGACCTTATATAAAAAACAAATAAAATAATAAAAAAAATTAGAACATTGTTTAGAACATGTGGTTTGCTGCTATTAAGTTAACAGTGGAAAATCTCATTACTTTTAAAGTTAATTTTATTTTGTGGTGGGATTGTTCTCTAGACTGAAGCAGATTTTGTCTTAAACAGAGCCTCTAATACTATCTTACAGTCTTCTGTTCAGCAAGTCACTCTCTGCATAGCTTGGCTATATGCATATTTAAAGTCAAGTGATGAATTAAAAGGCAAAAAGGAAGAAATATAACTTTTCCCCACGTGTGTCCCTGGGGCAGCTAGCAAGCAATTATGTGCCATCTTCTCCAGCTCTTGCTTTAACTACAGGAGTTGTCCAATAAAGATCTTGGATTAAAGATGTTCTTTTAGCAGTGCTAACAACATTTCTGTTTCTAATGCAAGATTAGAGTGCTCTGCTGGGACAAATTAGAGGTTGGGCAAATTCTAACACCAGCTCCATGCAGGAAGCACTGTGGAGAAGCAGGGGTGTAAGAAAAGTGTAAAGTGGTCTGATGGCCCAAGGGCTATGAAAATCAAAGGAGTGAAACAGAGAAGAAAGTAGTAGCCTATAAAGATTTCCAGTCCAGGTTTGTTTTCAAATTTTGGAAGCAACTAAGCTGACTTATGACTTTTGATTGAGGCTATAATGATGTACAGTAACAGAGAATGAAATCTGCAATTTGAGGGGAAAATGACCCTCAGACAGAAGCCTTGTTTATAGCTTGCATGCTATATATGCAGACATATATATATATATATATGTACCCTACTTACAAGTTATGATGACTCAGAGCTAAACTCTCATGGTTTAAAATACCAAGTGAAATTCAGAGTCACATAATATTTGGGTTCCACCAGCAGTCCAATGTTCTGGGGCTTTTTTTGGTAACATATGATCATACTATATAAAATTCACTCTTGCGCAAAGGTGACCCATTATATTGTAAATTCCACTCACAATAACTCTTGTGTAGCTCAAGCCTATGAGCTGTATTTCAGGACACCTGTAAAACTTTGTACTCAGATATTCCTCTTGCACTTTTCTATACAAGTTCACCAGGAAAATTTGGCACATGAATAACAAAAATACATGCACAAAAGATCATTGAATATTTGATATTAATTTTTTTTTCTGAGCATCACTTTAGCTCTTCTCAACTAAGTTGCCAAAGTGTGAGACTACATCTAGAAGCCCAACTGCTCCTGGGGTCCTGCTTCTCCATCAGTGATAATTTAGATAACTCAGGAGTTCAGTCCCTCACTATTTTTGGGGAAAGAAAATGGACCAGCTACCCAGCAAACAAAGGAGTTCTGACCTGTCTGAACTCATAAGTACTCAGCAATGCTCTGTTGAGTGTGTCTCTGTCTCTCGCAGTTTAACCCCAGATGGCAATCAAGTACCACACAGCCACTTGCTCACTTCCCCACCTGCACCAATGGGGAGGCAAATTCAAAGAAAAAGTAAACCTCTTGTGCTGAGATGAGCAATGATTGAAACAAAAGAAAATATTAAAATAATAACAATTGTAATGAAAAACATTGGGGACCCTAGGGGGTGTGTCAATAAAACCCAGAAGAAACAAGTTATGCTCAATACATTTGTTCACCACACACTGCTCAGCCCACCCCTAAGCCCTGATAGCAGCTCCCAGCCAAACTCCAGCAGTTTATATACCGGGCATGATGTTCTGTGGCATAGAATACCCCTTTGGCTACTTCAGGTCAACTGTCCTGGCCTTGCTCCCTCCAGATTCTTGTGCACTTGCCCACTGGCAGAGCATGAGACAGTGAAAAGTCCTTGATTCAGAGTAAGCACAACTTAGCAACTAAGTAGTTGTTGTTATCAACATAATAGTGTGTTATCAACACAATTCTCATACTAAATCCAAAACACAGTGCTGCACCAGCCAGCTGAAACCAGTTTAATATCGGTGCAGCATCAGTTTGTTGAGTTAAACTAAAATTTTAGAAAAAATTGAAAACTGAGCAGAGGACTGCTCACTGCCCCACTGTGAATAAGAGCACCTTGAGATGAGGGGTCTGATCTTCACAAGGGTATGAGTTCCTGCAGCTCCCATACTAGCTAGGAAGAGCAGCAGGTGTTCAGCACCTCTGAAATACCAGGTTTTGAACTTAAAGCACATGAATGCTCGCATGACCTCCAGGTAGTGAGGTGTCTACTCTCATTTTAGGACTAAGAGCCACTTAGAGCATTGATAAAGATTTGGGAAATGAGTTCTCAGTGCTGGACGTAACTAAAAAAAACCACCCAGACTGAATTTTGGTCTTACCGCAAATTACTTGTTTTACAGATGAACAAAAGCTCAGTGTAACTAACCTAGAACTGAGAAAATTTCATCTCTTAGAAGGTGTTAAAAGTATAAGCCAAGATAGAGAATGAGAGCGAGACCTTGCTTGAACAGAAGGTGAAGCTTTAGAGCTGTAGCATTTATCTGTGCCATGGGGTTGTGAAACCAACATATTTTTGACATCTCACACACGTGCAATTGAAAAGTGAACTTGCAGAAAAGGGTTATTTCAAGAGCTGAGTGAAACTAGCTTGCTCAGTTTGCAGAGCTTTTGTGTTAACTTTCTTGTTTTGCTTCATACATTTCTATACTCCAGGAGTTTTGGTTTGAGTTTTAGCTTCAAACAAAGCAAAACTGATTGTAAACTGCTGTATTTTGACTTTTCATGTTGAAACTATATCTCACAAGGAAAGTTTCAAAAGCCAAAGTGCACAGGACTGGTAGCCTGGGGTAGCTCACCCTGTGTTCAAGCTGATTGATTGAGGGTCAGAGACAAGATCTCCCTACTTGCAGTGATGCTGATACCTGGCTTTTCTGTGCAGTCCCTTGTCTGTATGAAACTACCAAACCCATCCAATTTTATGTAGTTTTCTCCCAGGAATAATAACAGAAGCTTATAGAAAGAGTTGTCAGATTAAACTAACATTAACTAGTGGCAAATTAGTAATTTTTGTTATTATTAGATTTGTTTCTAGCTAGGTCCAATAGGATTTGCCAAACCAATACAGATTACTATAAAGGTTTTTTCAAACAGAAATCCAGACATACAGATAGCACTATTTTCTGCTAAATGAATGCTGGTTGTTTACCTGTATCTGATCAGATATGATTTGCCAGAAACAGCATGGCAGTGTCCGGAAACACCTTCTTGACGGAAGCTTCCTTTATTTTCCACATTTATATTCTTAGCAGCCCTTCAGCCCAACTGTTAGCACATTGGAATATTTTAAATGGACACAGAAAATAATTTCTGTCTGATTTTCAACAGCCCTTATTATCATATTTCCATGATCATCATTTAACATTCCACTAAGTTATTTTTTAATAAATAACTAAGACAAATTTTACCTAGCACACAGCAATCTAAAGCCTCTAAGTTGACAAAAATATCCTGTGCTTATTTCTCTTTCTAACCATCAAAAAAAGTCACAACAACAACCCAGGGTACCAGTATTTTTCCTGTGTGATTCACTTACACCAGGCAAACCCTCTAGACCTACAGTTTTCCTTTTTTGAAATTCTGCTTAACCGATATGATCAACAGGTCCCCTTCTCTGTGGGTGGTGATAATGTCAGTATACCACTGCCCAAATAACCTTTCCCTATAGGGAAATGCTAACATTTAACTCTTTAAATTTTAACCACATGTAATTTGGTCTCATAACTGCACTCTGCATTAACTGACTTTTGTTATTAATTTGTATCACTAAAAATCTTAATGAAACCAGTTATTGGAAATGTTAAGTGCAGTAGACATCTAAAATTTGTGAATGAGCTAACATATTTAAATGGTGACTAAATATTTTCCCCAACCATTATAAACACATTTTCAGAGTCACTGACGACACCACTCTGCATATGTTCAGTGTAAAGCTGTGTCTCAGAAGGGCTGTTTTTTCCAACCCATGCCAGGGAACAGAAGCAATGGCTTTCAAATGGTTTCTATCTCTTACCCTCGCCTTATCCAGAAACATAAAGTGTCATTCAAGTGCTGCCTACATGAGACCCCCACCAAGAAGAGCAAATTTAGTGTATATTGATCACTTCCAGTTTCCCTCCGGGTATTCCCTGGCTGCACAGGGTCTTTGCATGCATTGCCATCCGGTGACCACAAATTTATAGCTGCTAGTGTAGGAAAAATATTGGTATTTGGGACAAATACTCAGGGACTTCTTGTTCAAACAACACAAACCACAGATTCAACTGTTTCCCCAAACTAAATTGTTCCTCAGTAAAATTTAACACAACTTCAAATGTTAAAAAAGCTAATACATGGATTAGCTCTAAAATTGCAATTATATTAAAAACTAGGGGGGGGAGAGATGGAAAGACTGTATAAAATGCTAAAGTGTTTTCTGTAACCTCTAGAAATGAAACAGTTTATTTAATGTTTACACATATGATTTAGGTAGTATTTACACAATTCTATACTTATAGCCATTGTTTTAATTATACACTTCAATTTTCATCATATAGATGTGTTATTTAAGACATATAAAAAATGTAAAAAAATTATCTTTAGAGCAGCATTTTTTAAAACAGATACCAACTCCCAGGTACATATTAGCACTGTCTTTTTTTTTTTTTTTTTCAATCTGAATCCTGTAGCAAATCTCATAAACTGTATGTTTCATTGCCCAGAATACCCTCCAGTCCCCTGGAGTAATATTAATAAAAGGAATGTATTTTCCCAGTCTGTCTGGGGAAGGGTACAGGGGTTTGCAAATTATATTTTAAAACAAGAGTCATCTGAGGTAGTTCTATCACCTCAAGATATTCTCTGGGCTTGGACAAAAATTTCAGAGTGCTTAGGTTGTAGCTCTCCATCTCTTCCCAGAATGTGAATTCTTTCCCATTTCACAATCTTTCAATTAATTCCCAATCCATAAACTCTTATCACAGTCCTGATATTTGGTAAAAGCATTAAAAATGCCATTATCCCCCTCTTAAGAGACAAACCATTCCCAGTTCTCTGTAGGAGTTTTCTTTCACCTTCATTCAAGCTCCGATACCCAGTGATCAGAGATGAATGACACCAAGAGGGTATCTGTTTCTTATTTCAAACAGACATTGCGGCCTTGCCTTGGGAGTCCCTTCTGAAAAAGATTGATAAATACTTAAAAAAACCCAAAAAACAGAATGCATGGAAACAGTTCTCTCCCTCCCAAACTATAAAATAATCATTGTACATCACTAAATCAGATGTTCTGATTGCTTTGTAAGTCACCGTCCATCATGACTTTTTCTGTAACAATTTCATTTCTTTAACTTCTGCAAAAGTAGCCCAAACTTCTATCAATCATAATGCTAGCGAGTGATTTTAAAAGGTTCACAGGAATGTGTTCTCTGTCTGCACAATCCTAATTAATGCCTGTGGTGGATTTTATCCAGAATTCACTGGTTTTCATTAGCTTTAATTTTATTTTAGGATGAGTTATGTGTTTTATACATATACAATATATAATTTTTATGCATTATATGCAACAAATTGCTGTTGTTACAAAATAACAATTCAGAAACGGTCAACCCCACATTGTGCCATTTATATATAACTATACTGACTAGTATAGTCAAGATTTTTAACTTCCCTCCTATTCAACAGACCATCAAAACTGGACCTGATTAATGTAAGTTTCTAATTGTGTATGTAATTAATGCATTCTTTAATATAATTTCTTTAATTTAAAAAGGGTTTTTTTAATTAAAGAAGTATTTCTTGTCTCTATCCCGGTGTCTTGCTGCCTGAAACTATCACTTTCTTCTGGAAAATTAGTCTGCTGCATCATGCCCAAAACTGGGAATTAAGCTTCCTTTAGCTAGACTCAAACCACTACAATCCTGACAAGAAGCCCCAGGCTCCTGGCCAGGACCTTCCATGGGGCATTTTCTCACCAAGAGCCACTCCCAACTCGCACACAAGTTCAGTTCAGCCACTGGAATTCAAAACAGACCCTTGACAGCATCCCATTGAACACAGCAATTCTGTCCTTGTTAGATATGAAAGTATTCTCCTGCCTCTATGCCTTATTAACCTGAAATAAAACACCTTAGAGGGAATTACCTTCCCAGATGTGATATCTTCAATTTTCTTAGGCATTTGCAGAGGCATCTTACCTTTTACAGCAGATTTCTAAAGGGGAAATTCAGGTTCCTGAAAGACGGTACCTAATGCCATCTAGGATACCCTGGAGTATCCAGGATATATGTGCAGGGCTGGCATGTTGTGGGACCTACAGGAGACTTTCGACCTTTGACAAAATCCCACACCTTTGAACTGGCAGTGAGAGGCCAGATGAGATTCCTTACAGGCGCTAAAATGCACAGGCCTATGTTTAGACACATGAGTTTTTCCCAAAATTAGTAAAATAAACCACTAAAATTAAAAACCAAAAGAGACTAAACAATTTTATACGATTTCACTTAATTAAAAACCTAGGGAAAAATAGTAACAACTTTAAAGAAAAAACTTTATCTAAACCTCATCCTTTACTGTAGAAAAACCTGCTGGAGATTATCATCACTTGTTATATTGAGTCTATAAAGGCCATAATGAATTAGTCATATTCACAATACTTTTATACTTTCTGACTTCAAACTTTAGAATACCACTACATTTTCAAAGTTAAATACTTAAAAAGTCAGAAAACATTAATACAAGCTTCATGGAAACCCAAGAATATGGCCTTTAGCTATTTTGGAGCAAAATTTTTAATTCTGTTTATATGCTATTTTTTTCTCACTCATCAACTGAGTGCTTGATCCTGTTCATAAGAAAAGTGTTGTTACATTTGAAATTAAATAACATCTTGGAAAACACATGGCTGCCAACAGGACAACTATTTTACATTTCTTCATTGAAAATAAAAATTCTAAAAATCTAAAATCAATGCCCACTTTAATGTGCTCCTTGCAGCCACGGCTTGGAATTTATTTTCATGTTTTCCCTCAAGCAAATTTCCCTTTGATTCCAGGAAGAGTTTTGGGCCATCATATCACAGTAGCACACAGTGCTTTGTAGTCCTTCTAGAAATGGCTGAGGAGAAGGTAAACGGGGCCAGGCTAGTCAAAGGGAAGATGATTATGATGAAGTTACAAGAAACAAATTGGATACAGGGCTAAGATGTAGCAGGTGAAGTATTTCTAAAGGGGCGCGGAAGCTCTTGCATTAATGTGGCATGCACAGCAGCAAGGAAGGGAGCACACTTCCGTGCGCTTTTGTTTAAAGCAGATCAATTTAACTTAAAGTAAGGCCAGGGGATTGGAAACCTAAGCTTGAACGAAACAATGCAAATTGTGTTTGTTCAGGCCAGGATGCTCAGGCCCA
Organism: Donacobius atricapilla; assembly: GCA_013397315.1. NCBI lineage: Eukaryota > Metazoa > Chordata > Aves > Passeriformes > Mimidae > Donacobius > Donacobius atricapilla. The sequence goes on from WBMY01006852.1 coordinate 112,184, forward strand.
AATCTCTCAGTTACATGCAAATGCAAATGGTAGGGGGAAAATTATTTAATGTGAAAGGACAATAGCTATACAAGGGATCTGGGTAAATGCAAAAGACAGAAAGACAGAAAAATATTTATAATAATCTGAGCTGTGAAGGGTTGGAACAAACTTCCAGTAGCATATAGGGTGGTCAAGGCAGCTCCTGCATGGATTTCACAGTAAGTTTGGTTTTAACAGCCAAAGACTAGACTTGATAGACAGGAGCCCTCAGCAATGAACCAGCAGGGTCTTGGTTCTTTACAACTGCCACAGCTTTCTCACTGTCATCATGAGACATCAAAAACAGTCTCTGCATATTAAAGGAGGTGTGCAGCTAATACCCAGATGAACACTAAAAGGAAAACATAAACACTAAAAGAGACATTAAAACTATTATGAGATTATTTTCTGCCTGAGACTTATTTATGGAGTAGAAAGTTAAATACTACTATTGGTTATTTCAGACTAAATTCCAAACATTTCTGCTTTCTGTTGCTTCAATGAGATCACTTCAAATTTACCTTGAGTAAATGAGATCTGAAATCAACATATTATTTCTTTGTTTCTTGAAGGAAGATTGATGAATATTGCTGATTTCATAGTCATGGAGGGGGACAGTGAGTAAGCAGTGGTAAACATGTCACAGAAAACAGTAAAAAGCAGAAGACAGCTTTAAGTAAACATTAGTTTGCCTTACCAATTGTCTGCCCTTTGCTAATTATAGGTCAAGATTACACACTGCCAAAGATTATCAAAAAATGCAGATCAATCAGCTTTCTCTTGGTTTTAGTTTGGAGAAAAGTATCCTTCAAAAGCTATATTTTAAGCAAACTTTTTTCTTCTTCTTCTTTGTCACAGACAAATTCTCCAGTTCAGGAATTTACAATATTTTCCTTTTTCCAGAATGACACCTGCTGGTGGGAGCAGCATGGATGAATTGCAGATATTTTAACGGTTTGATGGTTGCTAAACAGACATATTCTCTGAGCATGCTCATCACCTGTGCGCAGGAAAATGTGGAAAATAAAGATTTGGAAACTGTATGGGTGCTATAAGGAATTTCTTTTAGAAGTAATATCATTTTCCAATATGATTCAATATTTGCTCTTAATAAACCACAAAGCTACCAACTACTAAGACAGTGCTTCCATGGTGTTTCAGTGCTGGACACTAGCCCTATTTTAGGCAGCCCAAAGCATCATCCTGTCAGACTGAGGTAACAGCCAAAAGGAAACCCTCCCTTACCCAACACGAAAAGTTGCTAGGCTGCTTCAAACTCTCAACTGCAAGTAAAACCAGCTGCTAATGCAACTATTTCTGCTTACCATTCCAAAAGATTAGATCTCAAAGACAAGTATTGTGCACATGTTCCCGACTCAATATGGGAGGACACTACTATGAGAGGCAGAAAGCAAGACGTGCTTCTGCCAAAACTGTGACAGATACTGCTCAGTGCACGAGACAGCATTAGGCTCTGTAGTGGGCTTCCATATTCACAGCTCCTCTGCTGCTGGGTCTGTTGCCACTGCCTCCCCAACAACTAGACCAGAGTCAGACCTGAGTTTTTGAGACTTCCAACACATTTACAGCAATATTTCTAAAAGTAATTTTGAATGCTAAGGACAATATATAACTCTATTTCCTTTTTCTGAGCTGCAAACCATCTACTGTCTTCTGTAAAGGCAAGCTGAAGTATAAGGTGCTCAGGACCCTGAAGAAGGTTCTGAAGCTGGACTCTAAATTGTACGTTTTAAACAAAACTTATGAAGAAATTGTCGTGGAAAAAAAAAGTTACAAAGAAAACTACTATATATTAAATTCAGGATTGGAATTCGAAGAAATCTTTCAAAGTATTTACAAGAACATAGGCAAATATACACATTTAAATGTGTTCCCCTTAGATAAATATCTAGGTGCTGTTACAGCATACCTCATCGTAACATCAGAAAGTATGATTTTCTTTTCATTACACTCGCTTGTTAATGGCATTAGGTGGCAATTTAGGAGACTTGGCAGGTAACTTCAGAGCTCTGTTCCTTCATTTCTCCCATCTGTGAAAATAAGGTAGCATCACACTATTATTATGGTTAAAAGGTTGATTTCCAAAAATTGACTTTATTTTGCTAAATGCGAAGACATGAAAAGGGATGCCTTTCTACAAACTCACTCATAAATATAAGACACATGAGACTTCAAAAGATAGTTTAGGTCTGGAGAGTTTTTGAACATACTTTTTGCAAATTTGATCAGAGTTTCAGTCCTACGCATGGTTGTACATACTTCTGTTTCTAATGTCCTTGTTTGTCACACATATGAATATCAAAATCTGGAAACATGGTTAATGCAGTCTATCATTCTTAGCCTCCTTAACAAAGCAAAGGCCTCACAAAGAGCCCGGCTGCATCTCAGTGCTTTCAGAATAGCCCCGGGTAAGCACTTTGCTGAGAACAGTATCACGATGGAAGCAGAGAGACTGATCTGACACCAAATCTGTGATAGCCTGGACATCCCCACAAGGTTTGAGCCAGCTGAAAAGCAAAGAGGAAATAGCAGAAAAAATGTGCAAATATGCTCCTACTTTTTAGAGCTAGAGCCTGAGGAAGTTTAGAGAAACAGGTTTTCTAGCTGCTTCCACTTAGCACAAAGAGCGTCTCCTCAAGCACACCATTATCAATGATTGTCCATGACCACCTTCATTCTGTGCTAGAACCCCGCAAAAAGACACTTCTAATCCCAAAGGGATAACACAACTTTTTGTGTCAGATTAGAGGTCAGCATGAGTTTGAGCTCAGGTTACTGCTCAGCCTTAAGCAGTCATTACAGTTTTTATTGCCATACATGGGGAATGAAATGCATGCACAGGATACAAATAGCCTGAGATTCAAATAAACCTCTGCACAAGGATAAGAGCTCTGAATTTGGCCACATTTTTCTCCTCTCTGCTCTCTACCTATCAAACTCACATTGCATGGAATAAACTTAGATTTGGGAGTACTTTCATATCCCATTCTTTTTATTTCACCCAGGACACTCTTAACTTCAAGCCTTTAACACTTGCTCCTGAGATGATGCGTGAGATGTTCGTGATTGCTATAGACCCCTCCAACTTCTTCTTCAGCAGCTATTGGGAAACTGGCTTGGACCAGAGCACTGAAGCTGCAATGTTTTTGAGCACTCTCATCACTTCTGGCAATGTGTTTCCACCAGCATTATTTCCCATAGAAATCCTTCCATTCTTTCCCCCCACCAAGCAGCATATGCCCCTTGATGAGACACAGCACATCCAAATTCCTCTAGCTGCTAAACCACACTATGACCAAGGAACTCTTCCTCAAAGGCATCTTGGCTCCAGCTGACCTCCTCAGGGACAGCCACAGGCTCTGCAGAAGTGACCTCTATCATCAAAGTTAAACATTACTTCAAACTGATACACACAGAACAAGACATAACTGTATATGAAACCGTGGCTTCATTTTCGCACTAGTTTTGCATGTGTAGCTTTTCTTGTGCCTGATGGACACACTTTTCTTCCCCCTGTAACCAGCTTCCTCCAACTTTAGTTGCTTCTGTACTTCTAAGAGTACTTTCTTCCCTTCAAACAATATGTCCTTACCTTCCTCTCTTTTGTCTCAAGCTTTCTTTCCTTGTCTTACTCACATAATTTATCTGTTTGTATGGATCAGCATGTACTTTTTCATTTGCCTCAGAGAAATTTATCTCCTTCTAGCCATAGTCCTTTGCAGTCAAGTCAGAGGGAATCAATTATCTGTCAGGTGCAGTAACTTCTTTGGGTGGCACAGACACTGTGCTGCCAACTTCTCAGCAATCAGATATATGTTCCGGAAGGATGAATACCAGGTATATAAGTTTTGGGCCTGAAGAGGTCTGGAAAACTCAGTTTTACAATTGGGGAAGTGAGTCCATTTCTTCAGAGTACTAAAGACTGGTGAATGCTGGGAGTCTCCAGTGTGCAAGGGGATACAGGAGCAGCACTGGGAAGTGAAATACTGTGTAGGGAACCAGAGCTCCCAGAAACCTGAAACCAACCCGTCCATCTGCACATCTGTTTGTGGGTCAGATCTGATTGCAGACATTAGTATGTACTACCCTCACCCCCCCTGAGGAAAGTCCACTGTGCTTTTTCCTGGGCAGAGTCTCCCTGTCCAGACCACAGGGCAGCAGACAAGGTGTACACCACTGTTTCCTTCCCTTTGGGAATTGTTAGTGCGGTATGGCAATTTGACTGCCAAAAGTGATACAGATCCAGAATTTCAACAGTTCCCCCCACAGCGGAAGTTAAAAGGTTCCTGAGTGTTGCATATTTTTGTATTTCTGCTTTTTGCATTGTCTTTTTTTTCCTTTCCACACTGTTTCCCTTTCTAAGAGTTGGTTGTCATTTTACAATCCTACCCTGAACACCAGAATGACACTTACGGCTCTCCATGTAAAGACAAATACTTTCAGCCAAAATGTCATATATTTTAAACTCTGGTAAGAGTAAAGCAAGAGAGAATCCACACTGTGAGTACCTTCTGCATCTGCACAGGACTGCTAAACACTGCAGACTTCACAGGTTATAATGTCAGTCCATGGAGGAAAAAAGCATAATTACCTGACCCAAACCAGTAGATAAACACAATCAGAGAACTCTATGTCCTACTTTTCTCCGCCTTACATTTCTCCTACTTCCATATTTGTCTCCTTCTTCTCAGACGTATATTTTATGGGAATATAGCAAATATGTTTCTATACCACAGAAACTCTTCACTGACATCCAGAAAGGTTAACTTTTACAAGATGTCACTTTTCCAGTAAATCAAAGTACCGAACTTGTATACCATGTACAAGGCAGGGGCTTTTTTAATGAATTTTCCCCCTCCTACCCCACATCTACCATATAGAAATTTCTTTCCTTCAATGTGTCTTTTAAAGCTTTGCACTCCTGAGGTCAAAATAATAGGCCAGTCTTCACACCAATCTTTCTTCCCTTCATACACAGAGGAAGTGTCTTGTCACGTGGTCCCTTTCCTCTTCATGAGATATTCACACATGGTTTCATATTCCTCTTCTGTCTGAATTTTGAACAACAGTTATCCCACTACTCTGACTGGAGCCCATGAACTATCCGAAGCTTTGTTCCCTCTTTAGCTGGTTAACTGTCATTTCCACACCCTCAGTAAGCCTTCAGACTTTGCCCTGTTGCTAGATCATCATTCGTTTATCACTCATTGATTATAGTTCCTCTTCACAGCACAAGAGTATTTCTCTTTCCCACATTTTTTCTAGAGAAGAACTTTTTTTCTCAAATGCTGCCTGAATATTTTTCTCAAGCTCCTCTCACTTGTTTCTACTTTATTCCTGCATATCCTGACTCTGAGATACAACTTTCTATTCTGATCTCTCTTTTTCCTCTGTCCATGCATTACCTACCAACATCTTTTCTGTGATGATTACCCATGAGATTAGACAAGGTGCTTTCCCAACTCTCTTTTGTTTGAGATATAAGTTCTAAGTAGCTTTTACATTTAAAACCTTAAAAACTTTACACTTCCTCCTCATTTCAGCCCTGAGTCTCCTCAATCTGGATGACTTGAGTAAATAAATCATATAGTTTATGAAAAAATTCCACATCAAAATCAGAAGCCTTAACTACAGTCCTGTTTCTATTTAGACTTAAATTTAGTGTAAACACAGTAGACCTGTGAGCACTTGAAAATTCTTGTATTTTTATTCTTCCATAGAAGCCATGGTAGTCTGCAAAACTAAGGAAAAACAGGATTGGCTGAGAGATCATTTGATGAAGTATTTCATCTACTATGTTCATAGGTTCCTTAAGAAATAGATTCCTACTTCTGCACACCTTCCTCCAACCTCCATCTAGCAAGTCTAAGTCTCACTTAGACACATAATTTCCAGTTGTCATTTATTTATCTAATTATATTACAGAGGTCTCTGTCCATGTCTAGACTACAAAGGTGAACTAAGGGCTACAGCAGCCATCTGGAATGATTTCTACAGGTTCTCTTATACTAACTTCTACCAAAGTAAAAGTTTTGACACACACAGATTTTGTCTTAGGCCAGCAATAAATACTATTTTTTTTTCCCCTGAAGAATTTATGACACATAGGGTTTTTTGAGAAAGACCGTATGCAATATTTCCAGGTCATTCCCAAAGCAATTGCATCGCTGGGCAGCAGAAATCCCAGGGCTGCTGGACTCCTGGCTGCCCTCACGCTGGGATACCTCAAAAGAAGCAGTCTCCAGTGAAGCCTTGGGGAAGGATAACAGGAAGGGGCAGCAGTCTGGGGACTCAGTAGGCTTGAGGGGGCAGACCACAAAGGTCTGATCTGCCAGCAATCTAGCAGGAGGCAAGGGGAGGAAGCCAGAGAGCTGCTAGCCCACTGCATGGACAAGGTAGGAGGGAGCTATGCTAGGGAAGGGGAGCTTTGGGGCCTGGAGGGAAGAGGTGACTTCATCTATTTCACTATTTATTACCATGCCATCAGTCTGGTCAGCCCAGCAAAGAGCCCGGGGCTGGCTGGGGAGAGAAGTGGGGCCAGGCAGCAGCCCCTCAGCCCAGCTCTCTCTGAGGCTTCAGTGGACCTGATGCAGCCCAGGGACAGTGTTTCCACCCTGCACAGGTTGCATTTTTCAACTGAGCATGGCCCCAACCAAACACTTGTGGCAAACTCTTATCTGCAGCTCTACCAACTCCAGTTACCAACAAAATATCTAAATCTTTCACAAGTATCAAAAGTGTGAAGCAAGACCGGTATGTAAGCCACCACATGAGTAATACCCAAAGCAGACTCAGCAAGAAGCTTGTGGGAATTTTTATCTAGCATTATTAACTACTACAAATTACTTACCATATCTAGCCTGTTCAGACTACTGTGCTTGTTACACTAACACAAAAAGAGCTGAATTCTGGGAGTCTTTGTTGTTGTTGTTGTTGTTGTTGTGGACTACTATCACTCACTTTCACTTTCACAATTAAAAAATGATGCCTGGAATTACAATAGCGTGGTGGAAACTTTCTACTACACTACAATGAACCTTAAGGGAAAACACATACATATGTGCTACAGATATTACATGCATTTCCAGGAACCTTGTCAAAATGGATCACATGAGAAAAAACAAAACAATTAGGAAGAAAACTGCTTCATCAACTTCTTCCATTACTCACACCATAGGGCAGACATAAGATCAAAATCAAAAGTGTAATTTTAAAAGCCTTTTGAAAATTTGAACATTTGGTTGGATTTCTTACCTCATCACCTCCATGAACCCCAGAGAAAACGAGCAATCTGTGATCTTTTGAGAAGGAAAACATAACCTAAAGTATCAACATGGTTCAGGATTAGGTCCAAACACTGAATTGTTTCATTCAAGAACAAACCACATTTTACTTTGCAAATGCATCTGCAAACAGAATTAGGATGTGATGAAACAGAAAATTCTCCTTGTGGTTTTGTGTATATCATCCTTGCCACTTTCATAATTAGAGGACACAAGCTACCATTAAAGTCAATTGCAAAGTTCCCATTGACTTCAGCAGATGTAAACCAGGCTTTAATATTATGCTTTTTAGTTTTCTTGAGGTTTAAACACCTCATAAAATAAATTTACAGATGAACTGGTAAATGTACACTTACAAAGAAACCTCCTGAGGAGTCCCTGAAGCCATATTTTTAAATGCTGCTATTCATTCAGGTTATATCAGACAGATTAAGGGACTGTCAAACATAGATCAAGAACAGCAATAAGAAATGCTGAAAATATACTCCAGAAATATAATTTTTAAAATATTATTTTATACATTTGACAAAGCAGACTTAGAAGAGGGTTTTATATTATGCTACACATTTCACAAGCTCAGAAAACCATCTATTTATCTGCCTCTGCATTTCAGTGATCTGTAAATGAAAATGTGTACCATATATACAGCAAGTTCTAAGAACCATAAAAAAAAAAAAAAACCACTCACATAAAAACGCAAGAAAAGCTAATTGAGAAAGAGACATAGTGTGGGAGTAGAGAGAGTCTAACCAATGAGAAGTCAGAAATACCACCATCCAGAGCTGACATTTTCAGCTCTAGAGCTATGTGCCCATTGGGCATAATTTTTGGTCTTGCAGACTTTCCACAAGTATGACTCCAATTTACTTCTGTGCAAATGAATGAACTGCAGGATCTAATTAACACTGCTGAGGTTTGAAAAACAATCTCATATGCTGCCTGAATATTTCAGTGAATTTCAGAGATTTTCAAGATAGTTTGCTCAATTCATTGAGAAATAATTACTTATAAATATTTGTAAGTATAAAGTAGAAATATAAATAGAAGGTGAACATTAGATGATAAACAGATATAAGGAAGTAATAATTACCTAACCTGATTTGATGAAGGCTTTATTAGATGGAATGTCAAGACGATATTACCAAAGAAAGAGTTGTGATTGCTGGATGACATTTGCACAGTCATCTTGTTCCAGATACTACTGGAAAGAAAGCAGAAAGGGTCTCTTGGCAATTAATAACCACTGGGGGAAAGTCTGCCCATTACCACACAGGAAGACAGTAGAAGAGGCAAGAATACTGTCCAGCTCTACAGAACAGACTTCAAATACCTAAACCTGGATATCTTGTTTTCTTTTTCTACCACGTCCTGTTTTATTCAGAAAATACCTTGCACCTTCTCAACAAGTAAGCTAAAGTTCTGCAGTCAGCATCTACCAGCCCTCCTACAAGGTTGCTTCATCTCCAGAGCTGATCCATGCTAGGTACAGAGATGAAGTCTTATGAGTGAAAACACAGTGCTATCACAAAACTTGAGTCAGTGTTTCCACACAGAAACAGGTTGGAAGTGTACTGAGGTTGCTGAGATCATTTTTTTTAATCCTCATTTTAGGATATCTGTCCATGCATCTCGAATATCATCTTAATGAGGTGTTTTGAATACACTTGTTTTTAAAAATAAAGTAATTAATACTATTTCCACTCTGTGCACCATGCCTACAGAAACTCATCAACTAGGATGTTGCCTTTAGGCTTACACACAGTGGAGAAATGATCAGTAAAGAATCACAAAACCATGGACTCACTCAAGCTGGGAAAGACCCTCAGGATGTTGTCTATTTCCACCCCCTGCTCAAAGCAGGACTCATTTCACTATTAGATGTGGTTGCTCAGGGTCTTGTTGAGGTTGTCCAACTCTCTATGTGCATTCAGGCTAGTGGCAAAGAGAAACTATGCTGGAGGCTTGCCAACAGCATACAAACTAAAATTTGGGAGCCCTAAGACACATTCCAGCACAGGAGAGACCAAGTCCCTGATCCCAGTTCCACTGCAGAGCATCGCTGCGGCTCAAAGTAACACCCAGGGACAACACTACAGGGGTTGCCTCAGTTTTGGCCTCTGGTGCCCCCAGCTAGCGACTGTTCAGTCATCCTGTGAGGACGGTGTATGGAAAGTCTGATCATGGGAGGGAGCTGTGCAAGGCGGAGAAGATGAAATCTCTGGAAATATTTGCTGTTAGGCTTTAGTAAACCTCTATGGGGTATTTGGTAACTGTGGTTTTTTCCATGTCTTGAAACTGTCAAACAAACTTGAAGGACTTTGTGAGGATGGCAAAAGGCACATACCTGATTCAAAGACCTGTCTTTGCTCAAAAATACAGGGGGCAGATATTATTTTTTAAAAAAAGCAAAAATCGAGCCTTCTTCTTATAAACAGTTCAACCATTTTTCAATTCAAAAACTTAAAAACCTGGAGATTGGCATTGGATAAAAGTAAATTTAGCCTAAATACATTCACATTGGGAGAGCTCTGGAGGGAAAAAAAAAAAAAAACACAACAGTAAAACAATATTAAAACAGGAAGCACTAGAAGACCTTCACAATGGCCAGAGCTGCCCACCCTGCCTGTAATATTGTTTGTTAAACACTTTGGAATCCCTAGAAGTGAACAAAATCATATCTCTGAAGCTGCTGGAATGCATTTCTCTGCTCCCCATTTTTCTGCTGCAGTATCTTGCTGTTAAATATTGTCATTATAAACCACAGCTGGCTTGTGGGAGCACCAGTCAAGTATGTTTTCCTATGGAACTAAACTCCAGGGGAAAAAAAAAAAAAAAAAAACCCACTCTGAATATGCATTGCATCAAGATTAAAGACAAATTTTGAAGTTTGCTTCCAGAGAAAATGCTGGGGCAATTAAACTGCATTAATGTATAAGGGAAGCAGTGCCAAAAGACAAGAGCACTCCACAAATACAGCTGCAATTCCATGAAGTCAGAGCAAACAGCTCCTTGCCCACAAGATGAGGTAAGTAAGGGATGTAGTGTAACAGCCTACAGAACACTAATGGATCTTTTAGTTCTATCTGGGTTGTGAGGCCCCAAACCCAATAATGTTAAATACATCACACATACAGGGTCTGTATTCCATTTGGGGTTTATTTGACAGTCCTAAATATTGACTTTTCAAGGAGGATTTTTTCTATTATTATTATTATTATTAAGGGTGGTTTTTTCCTGAGCTTCCCGTATGCAATGTCACTAGCTGGATAACAGACCACTGATGGACTTTCCATCCTGTCATACACAGCAGAGTGGTTGCTACTGGTTTCACAGAAGTAAGATTTCGTTGCACAGGAAATCAAGGTAAGTGGGAAATAATACTCATTTCATTCAATTAAATAGTAAAGCTCACACATTTTCAGGATGTCAGTCCATAGACATTTCCTTTTGCTGTCACAAAAATGCAGTTGGGGGGATATGCAACATAAAGTACAAAAAAAGGTGTTTTAACACAGCCTGAGACAAGGGGGCCAAAGCTGTAAATTCCTTCCATCGACATGGTAATCTTTATTTGTAAAAGGCCAATATTGAACAGGCAGTGGAAACAGAAATGCATAACCACATCACATCATTCCACTGCCAGAAACATTCATACTAATTTACATCATCAAACACACAGTATGATTATTTAAAAGCTTTTTAACTAAATAAAACAAAATCCTCAAGATGGTATAACTTGTCATTTTCATATTCTGTAACATGAATGTACATCAAATTGGCAACAATCTGTACCTTGTGTACAAGCCTCCTTCAGGGTCATTAACATAGAATCAACTCCTTGCAGTAAGTAAACATTTCTTTTTCTTGACTTTTATGTTAAAAAATGAAAATTAATCTCACAAGTCACTTTGAGCCAGCAAAACAGATTGACAAAGCAAGCACTGTAGTATGATATCTTTTATTAGGCCAACTTAGAGTTCAAAAGTATGCAATCCTCCTTGACCACACACAGGTACCTGTATGCAGAACTCCAGGCTGGAGCCATAAAATGTGTTAAACTACTTGCTTTGTCACTACCTATATATATATGAATAATATAATATATAGGTATATAATGCATATGCATACACATTTGAAATGCTTCAGAATAAACTGTTCCTTGACACAGGTTTAAAATAAGAACTCTGAAGGATTTCTGTGGGTTGGCATGTAATCTTGCTATATATTACTGGGTTTAATAATTTATCAGTACACAAAACAAATCCTGCTTCTGATTTCTAATGAAGTCTAATTCCTATGGAAAAAAGTCATAGAAATAATGTTAGCAAACATTCATTGTTTGCTGTTTATAATAATAACAATGAGAATATCTGGCAAAGATACAGCGCAGTGTTTCACATCAAGTGTTTCACAAGGAAAAACACAGAGCATCACTAACCTTGTAGCAGCTACGATACTTCAGGATGCTTTGTGCAGGTAAGACCCATTCTAAACAGAAATCTCTTCTGCATAGGAATTCAAATGTTTCTAATATTGTTATGTGCCCCAGCAAGATGTGTGCATTACCTGCTCAGCTCTGCTCTCCATCCCACAAGCACATAAATAGATACCACCATGTTATTCAGCAGCTCTCGGACCAGACCACATGACAAGCCTTCCTCCCCCGGAACAGAAGGGCCAGGGGGGGAGCTATATACAAAGAATGTATCTAAGAACGGGGACAGAAGCAACCCCTCTTCTTCCTTCAAGTTCTGGCACCTGTGAAGCTCTTTCTGTGTGTTTCATTAGGAGTGCTGTCACACCAGTAAATGAAAGCCAGTCATTGCTACAAAGACTGAAGAATTTGTGCCCGTCAAGCCTTTGGGCTACCAGCACATGTAACATTTCATAAATATGAGTATCCATGACTTCACAGTATGTCTACAGCCCTCGGCTACTGCAACTCTGCCAGCAGAGGCTGTAGCACTGCCTTGTGCTCCAGTTGTACGTGCCTTGGGATGGGTTGGTGAGTCTGATAGCACCAAATGTGCCTCTGATAAAGTCTGCTAACTCACTTTGAATGTGCCTGAAGCTGATGCTACATTTTCTTAGATTTGATCCTGAACAACAAAGGCTATTTAAGACCAAAGAACATCACAGATTTGTAGAAGAACTTTGTCTGGCTACGGCAGTACACTCACAAAGGTTCAACACTTTGATCCTCCTGCTTATGAACTGGGTCATGGGAAAAAATATTGGTAAGTAGATATACTGATTAATAAGAAATCTGAAACTACCTTTAGAATAAATTTAAGATGTGGCCTCAGTGTTAACCTATCCACCTGAAAATAATATGGAGGATTAGACATGAAAGCTAGAATGTCATTTATCCCTGAGCTGAGGTAATGGCTACTAAAAATGTGGATTTCATTGACAGATGATTTAGTGAACATGATGACAGACACTCAAACATGGCTCCATTAAAGATAAAAGCAACATACTTAAATCTCATGAGGAGGGATTTTTTTCTTATTGGTAGAAAAGGTATGTCAAGACCTTTAGAAACTTAGAAACGACATAACGAGAAAAAAAAACAAAGAATCAGCACTCCTAAGTGTCTGGCTGAAGTTCCCACTAAGTGAGCTTTGAGAGATCATTTTTTCCTGACAACAAAGGCACCAGAGGGATTGGCTGGATTCTAGTTCTCCACTACAACCTATGACGAAAAATACTTCCTGTGGCCAAATGAAAAGACAAGAACACTTTCTCCCTGAAATTGCTGGTTTGTTTGCACTTCTAGAGTGAATCTAGTCCAGGCATATCATCCAACAACATCAATATCATCAGGGCCAAAAGGGGAGATGTAGGTACAAAAGTGTCCCAAATATTGGGACGTTGTGTTCTTCAAGAATGAGAGTTTCATCAATGACTGAGAAGATACTGAAAATCTAGAAACTAAAATTACTTATTCTTTTGCTTCTGAGAGTTCAAACTCCACTGCCAGCTCTAATGCACTGCCTCAGTGTCAATGAGGTGGGCTCAAAGGCTAACCCAGAGCTGTCCTCCCCTTCTCTGTGGGCCTCAGTGACAGCTGACTGCTGCTTCAGCACCGTCTTCTGGAAACACTGGTGTGGAGTGCTGCTGCGGACAGTGCGTGTCCTCAGCCCTCTCATTAACAGGACACAAGACAGAAACAGACACTTCTAACCTGGGTCTTCCCACCAAAAAGGAAATGTCAAAAATAGGTAAGATTAATAATTCTCCAGAAGTACCCACTCCTCCCCTAAGGTGACATGCTTAGATACAAACATTCACGCTGCAGATATCTGCAATTAGATTAGAAGAATCCCACCTCACACATCTGCTTTTCAGAAGAGGAAAATGCCTTATGGCACAAATGCACCTGAGAGGTGATATTATCATCGTAGTATTATACATCATGAAGATTAAAATTTTGACTCCCAAGTGTTCTCTGGGCATTCACAAAGAATGTCAAACTGCACATTTGAAAGGAATGTGGCCTGTTTCTCAAGTAGAAAACATAGATTATGTCTATGGTGTCCTACACCTTTCACATATAAAGCCTGAGAATTTCATAAAGTTGACCATTAAAGGAAATTACACATATATTGACTACTATTTTACTTATTTGCCAACAACACAGAAAACACCTATGACAAAAATATGTAGTAACTATGAATTAAAATAATAATAAACTATCCCCAATTAATATATCCAAGCAAACACTAGGAGTGATCTACTACTTTGCCAATGAACAAAAAAGTAAAGATTTGTAAAGTTTGGGGCTGCTTTTCACCTTTGGATAGAGTCCTTGTAAAAAATGTATACAATATGTGATTTAACAGACTCAAACAAAAATAAGCTTTTGGTCTTGGTCTATAACAAGATCCCTCCATAATATTTTCATAATTAAAAACTAGGAGTAGGCAGGTGAGAGGCAGAGCTGTTCTGTGTGAACAAAGAGATGAGAAAGAAAGGTGTAATTGGGGCTCCTACTTCCAGTTCCTACTGTTCAATCTCTAAAATTGCTGTAATGGCTTTCTAAGAGAGCTGTGTGATGTTTTTTTGTAATGTCTTCTGAGCTAGGGTAGACCTAAAAGCTTCTTTTGATATGTTTACACTGAATTAACATTAATTAGAGATAAAGGGAAAAATGAATGATCTGATCAGCTGACCAAATATGGATGTCTAAATAAGAGTGAGATGACTTGTCTCTAAACTCCATTGAATCTGTTGACTAGTCTAACTACCTTGGGGGAGGTTCAGGTTGGATATTAGGAAAGATTTCTTCACTGAAAGATAGGTTAAGTATTGGACCAGGCTTCCCAGAGAAGTAGTGGAGTCACCACCCCTGGAAGTGCTCAAAAAATGACTGGAAGTGGCACTTCATGATATGCTTTAGTGAGTATGGTGATATTAGATCTAATGTTGAACTTGATCTTGAAGGTCTTTCCCAACCTTAATGATTCTATGATCTATGATTATATGACTACAAAGGGCATTTAGATACTCAAGTCAATTGTAGATATCTACAGTCACCTAAAAGGTAAATATCTAACATCTCTCCCAAGCCTCACAACTCTCACTGACAGTTGAATATACCAGGCTAGCTTAGTGATGAATGAAATGACCCTTAAAAAAAAAAAAAAACAACAAATGGCCTTAAAATAGGAGACAATTCTATCAAGACAAGAATAAAATTCTGCACTTGGACAGCCCTTGAAGGATATTAGGCTAAGGAACAATTGTAAGGAAAAAAAATAATAAACTGAAGATTAATCAACAGTGTTAATTGATTATAGAAAACAAAACAGTCATAATATGATGGGATACACATATGACAAGGTATATGAAGGGATCCTTCATTCTCTTTGTCATGTCTAGGAATGCATGAGGAAAGATGGAAATTAAAAGTAAAGCTACAAGAATGGCTGGAGGTCAAGAAAAATAAGTTTTCCTCAATCATTTTCAAATTAGGATCCAGAAAAGATAGCAGTGGGCTTAACTTGCAGTGAAAGAGACTCAGGTTGCAGATCAGGCTTGTATGAGTAATTTGCACATGTCAAAAAGGACAGTTCTCTAAAATGATTAAACACTGGATTTAACTACCTTGAGAGGTTCTGCAGTCTCCATGCTTGGAGGTCTTGGAAAGCAGGTTAGTCAAATATCTCTTACAGAGAACATAGAATATTAAATGTGACTTTATCAGAAGGCAGGAGTAGATGACATCATATCTGCTCTAGCACTGCTTTCTGTAATTCTGTGATAACAAGTCACTTTAGAAAATTGTCTTTGACTGCAACACTGTCATCCAGGATTAGAACACTATCTTTTCTCACTCTTTTAAATAATACCAGCCAGTAATATTGGCCTATTCTTCAGACAATGTTTTTTTTTAAATCTCTTTTAAACAGCCACATAAACGGGTAATAAAATCATACAATAGTTTGGATTGGAAGGGATTTCCAAAGACCATGTAGTCCAATCTCCCTGTCATGAGCAGGGGCTTCTTTTACTAGATCAAGTTGCCCAAAGGCCCATGCAACATGACCTTGAACACTTCCAGTGATGCTGCATTCACAGCTTCTCAGGGAAACCTGTGCCAATATCTCACCACCTTTAGTAAAAAATTTCTTCTTTATGTCTTATCTCAACCTGTCCTCTATCAGTTTAAAACCATTTCCCCTTTTCCTTGTCACTACAGACCCTCTATGTTTCTTAAAAGTTCTCTTTATATACTGAAAGGTCACAACAAGGTCTATCCAGAGCCTTCTCTTCTCCAGACTGAACAGCCCCAACTCTCTCAGTCTTTCCTCATAGCAGAGGTTTTCCAACCCTCTGATCTTTTTTGTGACCCTCCTCTGGATGCACTTTAACAGGTCTTGTCCTGTACTGGGAGTCCAGGACTGGTTGGTTACTGCGAGCATCCTCCTTTTTACCACTTTAAAAATGGGGGTGATGTTTCCCTTTTTCCAGTCACTAGTGACCTCACACAGGATTGCCATAACTTTTCAAGAATGATAGAAAGGAGTTTGGCAACTACATCAATCAATTTCCTCAGCACTCTGGGATGCAATTCATCAGGCCCCACAAGCTTGTGTTCAGGTTCCTTGGGTGGTTAGGAAGCCACTCTTCTCCTACAGTGGGAGGGACTTTGTTACCCCAGGCCCTGTCTTTAAGTTCAGGGTTTTGAGAGATGTGGGAAGGAACATTACCACTGGAAACTGAGCCAAAAAAAAAAAAAACAGAGTAACTGAACCTTCTCTATGTCTTCTTTCACTAGTCTTCCTATTTATCAGGGCAGGGGTTTTTTAAATTTTTTTAGATTTGCACCCTTGCAAATTTAAAGTGCATAACGACATTATTGTTGAATGTTTAAATATAACCGGAGCAATTTTATCATTGTTGTGTCTAAAAAAATCACACTCACACTTACAGCCACATCAGTTACATAGCACAATAAACATATTACATAGCAGATACAAAACTGAGCATGCAATGTCACTCAGTACATTTCCACCTTTTTAAGTTCCCTGTAAAATCCCTGAAACAAAGACACCAAAGAAAACTCTGAAGACTTTGTCATATACAAACATCACTTTCATTTTCTTCAGCAACTTTCCTGCAGAATAATGTTATCACAGACGCAGAAATACAACCTCACTCAGCTTTTCAAAAGAGATGAATTGGGGGATCACCATGAAAACTGCAATTTCATAATCTTCTAACATAACTGATAAAACCTTGTGCCTTCTCAGACATGCTGTCCATTTGCACTGAGTTAAGGCAATTTTCTGGCATTATATTTTAATGACCTTATCCCCAGGGCTGAAAAATTACTTTGTCATTTGTTCTAGATGGTCCAAACTTACACCCACCACTTCTGTGAGGTCCTACAGGAATAATACACTGCCTTCCAACAAAGTGATGTTTGGGAGGAGAAGTATGAACATAGCAATTAGCATTTTAAAGCCAAGTGTTCTTTTACACTTGTGGCTTTACCTGCCTATGCTTCTTCATTCCTGAAATTAATTATCATGTTACTGTTATCTGTTTCTTAGGAGTTTTTACCAAATTTTGGAATTTAATTGAATTTCTCAGTTTAGTTTTAGGATGGACATTCTTATTTGCATCACTGAACACCAGGGGAAATTCACACATAAATGGTGTCTCATGTTCTGCATACTGCTGTAAATGGATTCATAAAATGTCTCTTCTCTGTGCCTTGGCAAAACCACGTTAAAAACTGCTGTTTAGCATTTTGGTCATTCATATACCAAGCTTAAAAAGTGCTACCAACTTTTAATACTGTGACCCTATATATTTAAAAAAAGTCATCAAATCTATCAGTTTACAATAAAATTGCAATGCCATTATTTTGCTTCTATAACCCCTCAAGTAGGAATGTAGAAACCCGTGGCTCTGGGACAGGCACTGTCCTCTAGAACTCCACCAGTGACACTTGCAACCCAGATCCACAGATACTTTAGCACTGGGAGTTCATCTCTGTCAGTAGATCAAAGACACACTCAGGATTTGTCGAGACAAGCCACTTTGAGAAAACTAATCTGGATCAACCAAATGAAGTGAACTATATATTGGATTTACACTCTAGGTAATCTGCACAGGTGTTTATTACTATTCAGTAAATCTGCATTAGAAATCTATTGAGATTAACTTCCATGTCTCATAGATAACACAGTGGCAGTTTCTTAACAGGAACTCCCTAATGTGAGCCATAAAGCCATCCTCTTTCTTAAGACTTTTTCAGCGAGGAGAGACTCAATCTAAACCTGCAGTTTTTAACCAGGCAACAAGAGGAATGATGGCACCTATGACAGATGTGATCTATCAAACTGACTAGAAGTATTTGGTATTATAATCAAATCATTTATATAGTATATATTTAAATAGTGCCCTGATGCTATAAGGCTTTCCTATAATTCTAACTAATGGCACATTCCAAATGTGGAGATATTGCCCCTCTTTTCATAAAAATTGAGAGAACCAAAGTGATTTGTTATGCACCTGACACAAAGAAAACAACAAAAAAACCCCACATAACATTAGACACAAAAAATACGTATGTCTACATCTTACCTGTCAGATCATGCTCTGTACAACTGGGTATTTATGGGTGCATCTCCTCTCTAAGTAGACTAGATGAGTTATATATTCAAAGTACCTACCTCTCTCTACTGACCGTAAAGAAGTGTAATGAGACGTGGTACACCCTGTATACCTCTAAACTATATTAATGTGTATCAAGTTTTCCCCAATGTTTGTTTCATCTTGGCATGCCCTGCTAACGATGACCAAGTTAATGACTGCAGGTTTCAGATCTCTGGCTGCAAGCTGTACCTCCCCTTCTCCTCTGCAGGTCATCTTCCATGCATTTTCATTTTGTATCTGAATGAAAGTCATATTTCAATGCTCATGGGGTTTTTTGGTTCCAGTGATCCAACTATTTTGCTACAAATAGCATCTGAATGTTACTTGGCTCGAGCACTGGTGTTTTAAGACATCATGCTCACCTGTAGAAAAGACAGATGGAAAATGCTCAAGGGCATTGTCTCACATCAGATTGCTCTAGCAGTCCTGCTGCTGAGACTGTGACACCACAGTAACCCCGGCAGAGGTACTTCAGCCTGCGAGCCCCACTTCTCCAGTCTGCTTTCAGGCAGGTTGGTGCATTCCCTCAAAGGCCTGGCCTTCACTTGAGACCACAGTTTGGGAACTGGAGCTCCAGGCCTCATAAGGCTTGAATTAAGCATATGTGGCATTTTCTGGATAAGACTAGGTGGAATCTAGTCTCCTTCTGTGGCAGGATAACAGATGGGAGAAGCAGGAGGTGTCATATCTTGACACTGCCATGTATTAATCTTCTACCTCAGACACAGAAGCGCGGTTTAAAGGAAATTGATATAGGATGAGTACAAACTGGCTGGGAAATCATTCACTAGAAGCATTTATCAGTGGTTAGGTATTGAAATTGAGGCTTATATAGAGTGGAATTCCTCAGGAATCCATGCTAAATTTGGGGCTTCTCAATATTTCCATTAACAACCTGAAAGAAGGAAGATAAAATATGCGTATTCATTACTGCAGATAATCCCATAGAGACCACCAGCTCACTGGAAAATATGACTGAAATTCAGATTATCTTGACAAATTGGAGAAATAGTCTTAAAAATAGGTGGCAAACTTATGTAAGGACATATGGAAGGTCCTACACTTTCACATTACACAAATAAAGGCTGGGAAAGAAGTGATAAATCAGCAGCGCCATAGAAAGGAGTTAGGGAAGCACAGCCAGAGTTTAGTCAACAGTGCTGCTGCAAATAAAAAAATACTAAAAAGGGGGTAAACCCCACAGTGGGATAGGAGGAGTAAAGAGTAAGATAGCCTTGGGAGACTTGAATTGTGGCAAGGTCCTAGATAGAATACCAAGTCTAATTTGAGATACAGCAAAAGAGAAATTGGACACAGTTCAGAAAAGAAAGAGTAGAATTGTGAGAGGTGAAAAAAAAAAAAAACCAAACCAGCAAAACAGCAAATAAAATGCAAAAGGACTGGCACTCTTTAGTCCACAGATGCCTACAGAAGATGCACCAAGAAAACACTTGGAGCATGAGGGGTGGTTAAACACTGGCATGGATTGCATGAAGGGTGTGTGAAATCTCCATCCATGGATATCTTTAGGAGCAGGCTAGACAAATGGAAAAGACAAAGGGTAGCAGATCATCAGGGCAAGGGGAGAGATTCAAGGAATCTCTGAGGTTCCTTTCACCTCTATTTTCTAGGATGCAGTCATTCTGCATCTTCTAAACTTTTTGTTGTGAGCAGTTGCGTTTAGAGTAATTGTGCAAAGACCAGCATTTCTCATTCAACATCCTTGGAGCTGAATGAACCTGAGCTTTTTACTTGTTATAAATTCAGTAAGTCTGCTACTGCTCAGAGTTCACTGCACTAAAGCTAAGGCAGTTAGACAGCCTGCTTTTATAATGCCTTCAGTGAATAAATTTGCACAGCTGCTACCTACAGTCTACATTATTGCTCAGCACCACTTTGTTAATTTGGAATCCAGATCTGGTGACTGATTTAGGAAAACAGTTCAGTTAATCCCTAGTGAATAGAAATCCTCAGCCTAAGATTGTACAGCTCACGAGATTCCCACACGTGCAAAAGCAGCAGCTGCCTTGCAAAAGGAAGTTAAAATATCAAGCACAAACTTTAGGGGGTTTTCATATGACATGCTTATTTTCCTTCCTCAGAGACCTAGGGCTCCAAAAGGAAGGAGTAGAGACAATCACAAACTTTCCCAGTAGATGACTTTCATTGTAAGGTGGAAAGTGCATGTATGTGTTCTAGAGAGCTCTGTGAGGGCAATGATCCTGGCACAACAACATCCAGGGCTAGTGTTAAAAAAAATAAATTCTGCTAATTAGGCTTGTCTTGTTTCTTCAATCAGCCAATACAATTAGTGTGCATAGCCATGTGATATCTATAACCCATATATTTTAAACTATCTCAATGCAATTGCGTTCTGCATGATAAAACACATTCAGGCAGAGTACTGTGAATTAGAGTTCCTTGGTGAGAATTTCTGGAGTAGAATTCATTGTTATGGGAAGGCTCCTGTGCATCCTTCATGCCTGATAGCAATCCTTTTGACTGCTGCACAATCTGTTGAGCTTTGGGAGACCACCTAAGACCCATTACTTCACTCAAACTTGGCATGAGGTAGGCAAGCAGCTGGGATGTGGAGATAGGCCAATCAGTCAGACATATGTTATGTACCATACCTGTTCCTGCAGTACCCATCCCAATTTAGAAATAAATGAAAAAATATAATAAAAACAACTATTTTAATTACAAAAATGAAAATTCATTTCTTCCTCGAAATTATTGTTATAAAGACATAATAACTGCTCTCAGATAAGGCCTTCTGAGTGGCACTGCTTAAGTGAATGGATCTACTACAGCTGGAACTTACTTCTATTAAGCACAAGACTTCCATCTACCCATATTCAGGAGAATACCCCCCAACTACAATCCTCTCTATTTTCATATTTGTAATACAAGCTTTGAGAATATTATGTAGGTTCTCTAGCTATACATTGATTTTTATATGCCACCGCATATCTCAAGCCCATGCTTCCCTTTTCTCATTCTTGCTGTGCTCTTGCACTGTTGGGTTTTTTTTCCCCCCCATACTTACTTCCACTGTTTCTGAGATTTCTTTTTTTTCCTTTCAAATTAAGATGTATGGAATTAACCTTAGAGGATCCTTTTCAATAGACTTATCCTTCTCTCCTGTTCTCAAGAGCAAAGAGATTTATTGATGAAATACTCTCACCTCCTGCCAATTACAAAATGGAGCTCAGTTCTCTAAAGGTGCAATGCAGGCCACTAGAGCAGAAGAGCTTAAATCTGTTCATTAGAAATAGGATATTCTTGTCCAGGGTTATTTTCTAGCAAGTGTACATTTACAGGAGCAATGAGAGATCTCTGATGTAATGCCTAAGAAAAAGAAAGGAGGTTCAGAATCTAAAGCTATTCAGACACTTACCTCCTACTGCCCAGCAAAAAATATTTAAACTGGAGTCAGATGCCCAAGGACCCCAAATGACCTCTGGGGATCCAGGCCTATGGTCCCACCTGAGCTACCCAAGCATCAAACAATTCAAGATGCTCTCAGGTGAATAAGAGTCTCATGTGGAAAACTTTGCTAAAGTTTCTGAACTAAATATACTCTGGGAAGTAAACTAGGTGTTGCTGGTCTGTTTTCTGAGATATGTATTACAGATAGCCAAGGTATACCAGAAATGGTTGTGTGTAAACCGTATGTTGATTGTGTTAACTCACAGTTTTTGTAGTGTCACACAGTGTTGAGCCACTCACTTGACCTGCTTAAAACAAACAAACAAAAAAAAACAAACAAAAAAAAGCACCAAGCTGTTTACTAACATTATGTAAGTAGCATTTGATTAGCAAATACTTTCTGAATATCATTTTAGACTGACTTCTTCTTTTTCATACAACATTTGAAAATTTTTACCTTTAGCTATATATTGACAGATCAGGAATCTGGCCTCTAAGGTAGGATACACACTTCCAAATCAAGTGCTTTAATTTTCTGTGAAATACATGAAAAAAATCTGGACTCTCAGAAGAGTGATAAATACTCAGTTGCACATTAAACAATGTAGAGTCAGGTAATACAACAGGCCAGACACATGACGCTGATGAAATCTCATTTCTCTCTGGAGTTTGCATACCTTGAAGCAACAATTCAAAACTAGTTTGAATTCTGGACCAGCACCTAGCATCATGCAGAAGCACTGAGCATTGCTAGTATGAGTGAGCACTTCAGCAGGAGCAGTACTATTACATTTGCACATTGCAAATCTACAAAGCCACAAGCACACACATTTCATCACCCAAATACTTTCATTTCTATTTATACAGATATACATTAGAGATACTGAAAGTTTCTCCATACCTTAGCCATTTAATACACTAATCATTTTGGTTACTCTTCCTTCAGTTCACTCTAGAACACTTAGTAATTTATGACTGAGAAGTAATATTAATTAATCTATTGAAAGGAGGAAATATACATTCAGATGTATGCAGGGAAAGAGTTTTTTCTCTGTTTACTCTTAATTTACATCTTGATAAGCCAAATCCTCACTGTTACACTGCCAAGTTAAATAACATTTCATCGTCGATTAAAATTGTCCCACGGGATTGCCGAACACAAACCCCTATAATGAATTTGGTCCGCTAAATTATTATGGCAGAAAAAAAAGACACAAAAAAAAAACCCCCTGCATTTTAAATCTCTAAGCAAAAGTAATGAAGAAGACATCTCTTCAGAGCCCCTAGCTTTTGAGCGGGCGCGTCATTCGCGATCTCAGTCGAGGAGTGCCGGTGGAAGAGCCGCAGGGAGCAGGAGGGGGAATGGCCGGCGGCGCCGCCCCGGGTGACCCGCACGGGCTGGGCGGGGCGGGCGGCGGCCCCGGCTCTCCAAGGGGGGAGGCAAAAGAAAAATCGAACAAGGGGGGGAAACGCAAGGTGTATTGGTGCAGCTGTACCGAAGACTTCAGAAGGGATTGATGTTATCAACAGACTTCTCGAGCTTTGGGCTAACCATCTAGTTTTACGGGGAAGGGATGCGGGATGCGGACGCTTTTTGAACGCCGCGTCTCGGCAGCCCCGTGTTACCGGAGAGCGCGGAGGGCTGCGGTGGCCAGCTGGANCCCGGGGCGGTCTCGGCTGCCAGCGGCAGAAACCGAGGCCGAGGCTCAGCCCCTGGGCGGCCCGGCCCCGGGGTGGCGGCGGCGGCACAGGCAGCTCCCTTCTCCCCGCACGTCCTGCCCGCCTTGGCCTCGGCGCTGCCCTGCGCTGCCCTCTCACAGCACGGACTGCTCCGGCTGTCCCGACACCGTCCCAAGAGGTACCAGCACTGTCCTAACTGTTCCAGCACTACTCCAGCCCTGTCCCAGCCTGTGCCAGGACTGTCCCGAGGCAGTTCCAGATTGTACCAGCGCTGTCCCCGATGTTTCAGCACCGTCTCGAACGGTGCCCGGGCAGTTCCAGCCTAACCCAGCTTTGTGCCAGCACCGTTCCAGGGTGTCCCAGCACTATCGCAACTGTTCCAATACTGTACCCGACTGTCTGAGCATTGCCCCAACTGTCCCAGCACTGCCCGACCACAGTTACCGACTGTCCCAGCGCTGGCCCAGACTTTCCCAGTGAACTGTCCCAACACAGTGCCAGAACTGCGCCGGCATTGCCGCATCTCCGCGGGAACCCATCCCACCTGTCCCCCGGGGTGCCCTAGGGCAAAGCTCGTCCCCCGCGTACCGGCCAGGCGGCACGACACGGAGGGACATAGCGAGTGCAGCCCTCGGTGACAGTGCCCGGGCCACGGGAAGCGTCAGTCGTGCCTCGGGATAGCACATGGCCACTGCTGGAGAGATAAGCGCGGGAAAAGGAGCCGGGGGCTCTGCCGATGGGACCCACAAGCTGCTTTGCTGACGTGTTCGCAGTTACTCAGGGAGAGATCAGCAACGCTTCAGCTCCCCAGCAAAGTCCGAGCACGGACAAACCCGCAGCTCGGGGTGTCAAGTTTGCAGAAAATGGCCGAAGATGCATTTTTCTTTTCGGGTTTGGTTTTTGGTTTTGGGTCGGTTTTTTTTTTCGGAGGGGGGGGGTGTTTGTTTGTTTGTTTCACTTTGTTTGTCTCCTTGCGTTTTCTTCCCGGAAATAAAGAACAATTAGCTGAACGCGGGAGATAAACGACTGTCTGGTAGTAAATACTGACCAGCAGCAGCAGCTGGGGATGGATCACCCGCACTGCCAGCGCGTTAACAGCAGCGTTCAGAGGAGAGCAGGAGAAAGATGAGATCCCTGGGCTGCCGCAGCTGCCTGCACGCCCACTGCCTTCACCGGCTCGAGCGACTGCGAGAAAAGATAGGAGGCTGGTGCAGACGAACAATAACAATAAAAACAAAAAATATTTAAGGGAAAAGAAAACAACAAAACACTGATCAATGGAAGTAGGCGCAGAACCACTGTCTCCTGCCGGGGCGTCCAGGGTAGGTGGCAGCGGGTGGCGGTGGCGATGCAGCGACCGGCCGTAAGCACAGGCCAGCCAAAGCAGGAAAGGGGGGAGCAGGGAAAATGAATCCCAGCCGCAAGCACACCCCGCTGGAGAACCTGCGGGAAATGGACAGGGCGCCCAGTAGAACGGATGGCAGGGCAGGCGGTAGGTGATAAAGGATGCTCCCACTCTCCAGAGGTAAAGGAGAAGGAAAGGCTAAAACTCCCCCAAGCACACACTTTTCAGTTTCAGCGGAGCGGTATGGAAATGACTGTCATTCACTACCAGGTCCCGAAGGTTTTTGGGGAGTCAAAAGTTACCTTTCGATGCGGTGTCATTGTGGTTTCTGTCTTTACATATTTCCAACACCCCAGAAAGTTTCCATCCGAGCAATCTGAGCATTTTACAGTAGCCACTCATTTCCCCAGGAGCCAAAACCAGCCTGGACAGCAGATTTGCAGCAGGCAGGCAGCTGCTTTTCACCTCGCTTCGCCCGACCAAGAGGTGATGGAGAGGACGGCTGCACTGCCAGGACCCCCGGGCCCCTGGCTGCACCACCGCCCCACTGGGAACTTCCCCGGGAGCAGAATCGGTCCCTCGGCAGCTCGGCATCTTCCCCGAACGACTAAATAAACCAGAAAAAGCAGTAACTCACCTCCAAAAGGTTAGGCTTGGGAGGATGGGGGGGGCGGGGGGGGCGGCACGGGACGGGACGGACCTTAAACAGTTGTTGTTTTTTACTTTTTTTTTTTTTTTTTCATAACAACATTT
>WBMY01006852.1:146214-194512 GCA_013397315.1 Donacobius atricapilla
GGCCCCCCCGCCCCGCGGCACCGGCGCCGCCGGCGCCTCCGCCGAGGGGGCTGCGGGGCCCCGCCGAGCCCAGGGCTGAACGCTGCCAAGTTAAATCCAGCTCGCACGCTCCGCTACCAGCGCGGCTTACGCGGTGCCGATCAGTTTGGGTTCATGACGTTGTGTGACGCTTTGAGCGCACGCTGCAGGAGGGACTGACTGCTGGTGAGAGAGGCGTGGGGTGCCTGTGAAGTTACCCCGCTTCCCCCGGGAGAGAGCGGGGAAAAGGGGGCCCGTCTCTTGCCGGGGAGCGCGGTCCTGATGGGACTTTGGCACAGGGACGCCGTGGGCGAGGAAGCTGTCATATCGATGGCCCTGGACACTCCATTGTCCAGAGTGGACAATAAAAATACTACTTTTTTTTTCCCCCTTTTTTTTTTAAGGGATATAGACCTGAGTACCGTGGACAAAATTTAAATTTCACACATCATATGCTTTCCCCAGTGTTACGAGTGTAACGTTATAGGGTTAGAAACTTGTTGCAATATGCTACTGGGTTGGGGGAAAGTGTCTGTGGGGTTTACTCAGCCTGTGAAAATATTGAAGCAGTACTTACCCACTGCAAAGTCAATAAAACTATATCACACTCAAACCAACAAAAAGTGCTTTACAAATTGACATTTGTCAAGAATTGTCTGCCAGAATGCAGCAGTGTAAAAATCATTACCAAAACACCAGCATCTACTTGCTGCAAAATTCAAGTAACCACGAAGCCCTGTTTAATAGTACACGCAGCTTTTAATGTGTTAATGGTTTGGGTTTCTTCAAAGCGTATTACTTTTTGAAGTCTGGGTGTTTCTACTTGTGCAGAAAATAGACTGAGAAGCTTTGAGCTCCTACTGTTACAAAAGTTAAAAGGAAACAAAGTTGAGCTGCTAAGTCGGCAGTCTGGAATGAGTCAATAGTATCTCCTTTGTCCTGCTAGCTTTCTCTGCTGTTGTGTATCTTTGCTCTATTTCCTCTGCAAAAGCAAATGAGCAGTTCTACCCTCAGCATATTTAATAGACTTAATAGAACTCCTAGCTTCTAAATATTCTAAACTACCAGTAATATCCCAATGTCTGCCTCTCCCAGCTGTATACAACAGTCGTGATACCATCAATGACAGTACGCTCACCTCTTTAACCACAGAGATACTTCCACATTTTTCATTATCTATAATTAAGAGAGCAAATTAGTCCTGCTTTGTTGTAGTAAGCCTTCACAAGGGAACAAATATGCCTTTTTAAAGTATTCCATTATCTCTTGGGGTTTGGGTTGTTTTTAAGGAAAAAAAAAAAAAAAGATTGGGGTGGAGACATGAAGGATATGTAAATAACTCCCCTCTTCATTTACTTGGGGATTCCCTGGGAGTCTCAGAGGGCAAGGAGGTAACATAGCTGGCTTTTGCAACAGGATGACAGGTCCTGACACAGGGTCACAGAGAATCTATGCTTGGCTAGCCCTGTGCTCCGGTTTTGTTTAGCTGGTAGCTAGTCCCTTGAGGGATCAATGTCAACTTAAGCATGCTAACTTCTACAAGCAATGGGCTGGCCAGTGACCGAGAGCTGTGACTGGCTCCTCCAGGGCTCCCTACTTCTGCTGCACTTGGAGCTCGAGTGCTGCTGCCAGGCTGCGTCTGTGGCTCTGCAGCTTGTCACAGAGAGAATTAAAGTGGCAACAGTACAAAGCAAGCCCCAACACTGCCTGTTCTCGGGAAACAAAAAGTGGCTAGATGTATTAGGTGGATAGGAAAAGCAGCTTCAGTAGGGATATGGCTTAATGGCTGAGGGACAGAAATGGGAGCCAACTCCCATCACCATGAGCTAAGTTTCTGTGTACCTTAAACCCACTTTGCCCTTAAATTCTGGCCTTGAATTCGTATTAGTTGTTCCACAGATCTGTTTCACTCCCAGAGATAATAAACAAATGTAATGCAATATTCTACACGTACAGGTATTCGATACCAAGCTACTTTCTCTTTTAAGATATGTATATCTTAAATTTATAATTTAGGGAACAAGGTATATGTGTGTGTGTATGCACACACACATACACACTTCCTCGCACTGACAGTCCTTTCTAGTTTAACTTTCAAAACCCATTGGAGATTAGAGTTAGGTTACTAGAGTTCAAAGAAGAGTGAATTTGTATAAACTCACCAGGGTGGAAACCTGTGTTTTAATATGTACAGTATGAAGTTTTTATTCAGTTTTATGTTACAGTATGAAGGCTTTTTAAGTCTGCAAGATCATGATAACTTCTTGTGTTTATAAAAATAAGACTTTTTTGTTATTAATTGATCTAACTCTGCTTTTCTTTTGATACTTGAAGTAGATAAATGAGTAATTTAGCACATGAGTAGCTGTATGACCCTTCCTTTCCTTTCTTCATACTTGAAAAAGATTATCAGTCAACTACTGCCGTAGTATGTGTGACCAGTCTGTCTGTACCATTTGATGTCTGATACTTTTAAATTTTTTGTTTTAGTCTTATTCTGTACATAAGATCCCAGGTCTTTTTTTTTTCTTTTTTTTTTAATGTAGCCCTATAATTCCTAATGATAAAAAGTAATTTTCTCTGATCACCACAAAGGCCTGTGCTATGGATTTCTACAGCTTTTGTTTAAAACTCTAAACACATTTCCATATTTTCATTTGTAAAGAGTGCTACTAACTTATATTTGGAAATTTGACTGATTCAGACAGCACAGTCTTCCTGGTTCTGCAAGCAAGCAGTTCCAGTGTTTCAGCTTTTGCACAGTAGTACTTTAACAAGCAGCAGCCATGCATAACTAACAAGACTGCAAGTTCAGTTACTCCTTTTTGGAAGCCTCTACCCAACTCTTATGTTATCCAAAATGTCCATTTTATGTAGTTGCAGCTGTATGACAGTACTACTAACAGCAGAAAAGTGCAGTAGTTATTTACAATGGATAAGATACAGGGGGAGAAAAAAGTTTTTAAAAACGGAGCCTGAGGCACTGGAAGAAAGAAGAACAGCTCCAGCTATCCTTTTATAGTAACTGGTGTTTTATGGAAAGTGGTTAAGAAAGGAAAACTATCTCTTCCTTCCAGCAGTTAGCCAGTGATGGCATGATACTTCTAACTGAAGACTGATAGCATTCTTGGATAAACCTTTATGCAGGTTTCATTTCTAGTATCTGGAAACAAGCAGTATTATTTTCCTCAGCTCCTTCTCTTGAACCTACGTTTAGATTCTGGGTCTTACCCTCTAACTATGTTGATGGATGTCTAATAGAATAATTTTCAAGTTTGGCATTATTGCTTCATAAAAAGTAATATATTCATGTGAATATTTTTGAAGTACTGTAGTAGTTTTCATTAGTATTTTTTACACGTACAGTTAGCATTCTGAATACAGCATATGAATAGATGATATTATCTAGTCAGGGCATCACTTCAAAATATGTACATCATGTGTACACAAGATACACTTAGCACAGACCAGAAAAACTGTTCTTAGCATGGATTACAGGTAAAAATGAATACTTTGATGAATGGAAATAGCAATTCACTAGATGAGAAATACATCTCTAGACTCCACAAAGAAGTAAAAAATAAATATGCTGAAAACTAGGCAACACTAGCTAGAAAAACAGATTATCAAGACCACTGTACTTTTTAAGCACTTTTAGTATCTTCATTTCTGTCTGAATGCGTTATTTGCATGTTATTTATTTTTTTTGTAAAACAATAAATTTCACAAAGATTCCACTGTACGGCGCCGTCCTGATTGGCTGTCACAACTGCTCACTAATAATTTTGGTAGTCTTTCTAAGTTAAATCTATAAACTCTGGATAACTTCTAAAACCCTACACACAAGTGAAACTCTCAACAAAACAATTTCCTGATTTACACATTGTCCATCCATGTTTTTAAGGATTTGGTTAGTAACTTACATTCGTTTGCCAATTTCATTTTTATTAGATAGAGAAAAATTAGATGGTCCCTTTTGTTTTGAAGTGTATTTCATCTCAGTTTTATTACACTAAAGAGAGCGATAAACACTGCAGGCTAACTAGAAGGAGTTCCACATTGGTGCAACCACTTTGGTTTCATAACTCCTACAGATTTTTATCCCTTACAAGCAATAATTTACATACCATTGAGAGAAAATGAAAATGAGGGGGAATCTCATTATGACACTGCAAAGTGTACTTAAGTTTCTCCTAACATGGACTAGATTAAACCTGGTCTATATCACAAGAAATGTGAAGGGTGGGAGCAAAGGGTCCTTTCTCATAGTAGTCATGCACAATTAATGCTCCCTTCACTTAATAGTGAAAACCAGACCCAAAATGCGGAGGAGGATATGGACTCCTATTCTTTCACCTTCACTCCCCACCCCCACCCTCTGAGCTGTAAAGAAAGGATCAGGTTGCACTATTTTAAAAGCTGGTGCAGTACGCACACTTCCTCACTATATTGGCAAGCACTGGGAGAAAATCTCTCTCCAAGCTCCCTGCAGGAGTTCCTACTGCTTCATAACATCCTTTACTCAGGACTGTGACTTCTCAACAGAGCTGCGTCTTCAATAAAGTGTTTATGTGAAACTTCTCACATAAACATACAATATTTTTGGGGACATATACAAATAACAGTATTCTTGAAATAACCTACCTTTGACACATGGCTTTGAAAGCTTCACGCTTGATGGAAATCATAAAAATCAAACTATCACAATAGCTCAGCACTACAGGCAAAGCAGACCTGTAAATAAATTAAAAGAGAAGTTAAGCAACTTACCATAATTTCCTGAATATTGCTTAAATAAACAGGATTGATTAACACATTAAAGAATATAATTGCTCTTTCATCCTACCATCTGAGCACAGATTTGTGGCTACTGTTCCTATAGACACTTCAAGTTAAATCAAACTGCTGATGCTAAATCTATATCAAGGTGGAAGATGGATGGTGCTTTGACCAAAGTCTGGCATGGGAGTCTAAACAAGGATTATAATCCTGTCCTTGACTCAGAATTTCACCACTGGCTTTTCCATTCTAAAATAGGGACGGCTAAAACTGTCCTACATCTCAGTGAATCTGAGACATAAAATAATGCTTGCAGGATGTGACAATGCTACACATACCAGGGTTATAAAAGTCTAAAATAATCTAAGTTCTGAAAAAAAGTGTTCAGCAACATTTTGTTTACCTGTACATTTGTCTTTTTCAAAACATAAAACTCACAGTTCCCAAGGCAAGGTGCCTAGTTAGCAATGCCTGAGGGATGTCAAGAGGTTAATCCAACTATGAAGGTCTTACTTAAAAGGAGTTCCCATGCCATATCATATCTCCACATAAAAAAAAAGAAACCCAAAATTACAGCAATTGAAATTCTTGCCAGTCCTCCACTCTCTTCACATTAGATATGAAGATCTGACTGCGAAAGGGCACTAAAAGCCTCATATCTCTCCCAGGGATCCTCCTGCAGGAACTGTGGAAGGAAGCCATAAGCCACCTCCTGTTGGAGTAGGGCAAGTTTTGCACTGGGAGAAAGAGTCTGCACAAAGCACCACATAAATGCTGGGCTGAGCAAGCGGTACTCAGAGGCTAGAAAAGCTGTATCAATCTGTCAAGTGGCCTAACAGTGAGAAGGAATAAATCCTGTTTAGTCTTGCCTCAGCCACTATTACCTGAGCTCTGAGCATTTTAAAGGAACAAAATCTCATTCCAGGCTTAAAAGAACCCTGAGCTCTATGGATCAAAAGCTGTGTACTACATCTAGGTATTACAATTGTAGTTGTTAATAATACACAATTTCAGCATAGAGGCTGGGAGATATCTCTCTTGAAAACAAGAATGAAAGTAATGACAGGTTGTGTCATATTAAAACAAATTTATGAGTAATAGCAAAACTGTCCTTTTCTTGTGCATAAGAGCCATCCTTCTACAGAGGGTGAGCCTGCTGGAAATATACGAGCGGGACATGAAAATGGAAGGAAAGAGAAGAAGTTCAATGGAAGATGCTGATCTGGATGACTGAAGTCTTCATCAAATAAGAAAGCAGTCTCCTATTTACTTTCTGATGCTGTGTAAATGAGTGAATCAAAGCCCACACATTCTCTTGCAAATCATGTCACAAGGATTCTACGTCTCTATGCCCCTGAGGTCATGAGTAACCATGTACTGACCCCTGACAGATTCCTGACGCCTTTCCTTTAATAGACCTCCCCAAGCATTTGAGCCCCTATGAGTGCCATACATTGCATGCTTCCTACCCTTCCTTTCTTTTATTTTAGCAATCTATACCCCACAAAAATTTCCTATAATCTTGTATGTTTCTCTACAACATTTCTCATGCTGAGAGGTTTCTCAATGCTTAAGCAGACATGTTAAGGAATAAGGAAAAACATAAAAAAGATAAGATTATTTCAGGGAGAGAATCAGCAAGTTTTCAGAAAAAGGAATATTGTATTTCAAATAAGATTGTTTTCAACTGGAACAGGCTTATGTCCATATTGCCAGTAAAACTTCTGCTGAAAGAGGAGGAAACAGTAACTGTAGACATTAGTTCAAAAGGAAGTTCTGTTACAGTACAGACCAAAAAAATTAACTTCTTCTTACCAAGTATAAAATATGTAATTAATGCTGAACTTCTGCATGTGCCTTAAATACTGAGCCATGAGTGTGGATTGCTCTTTAATGTGTCCAACAACCTTAATGCTGAAACCTACACAGGGAAATAATTATGACAATAGCATTCACCAAACACAAACTGAGATATTCTTTCATTGAAACTCCTCCAGCTCTAACAAAGGCAGCATTCAAAAACCAAAAAAAAAAAACCCCAAAAAAAAACAACCGCCGAAGAAACCCCCAAAAAACCAACCCAGCATTCCAAAGACCACTGTAGATGCTGGACATACTGGACATAGACTGATTCTTGAGTTAAAGACAGACATCCACTAGCCAAAAGGAGTAACTCAAACGAAGAAGAGACTTTCAAGTTTCAGACCTCTAGTTTGAACTGATCTATGTTTTCAAACATCAGTAGGTTCAGTGGAGCTAGAAATATCCAGTATGTGTAATGAAAGCAATCTCTATCAGAAGATACAGCATGAACATGGTAACGTATGTTTTCCAAGCCTAGAGCAATTGTCAAGCAATTACTGTTTATCAAGACAACCCACTTGATAGTCAGGGTGATCTAACCCCGGGTCATCTCCCTCTACCGTACCGAGAGGCAGGTCTCAGTAACTCAGCTGCCCAACTTTCTTTAATTTGCTCTGAACCCAAGCTGCAGATGCAGGTTTGCCTCACTGCACGCAGCCAGAGAGCCGAGGGAGGCGGCGGTGACAAGGGCTCAGCTCCTGCCCCGCGATGCCTCAAACTGGCAACAGATGCTGGGGTTTTGTTCCGAGGGAAGGAGGGCCCGCGCGGGTCAGAGGGGACTCCTGACAACTGATTATTAACCAGGGCTTTCTAAAGCACTTGCAAGGCCCATATTGTGTTTGTTTAGGACCCAGAACTACAAGTGCATGTTATCAGCAGACTGAGTGAATTGGTTTGTGTCTCTGAGTTCAATTACCAATTCTAGCAACCTTTTAAAACAGAAAAGAGAATAGCCTTGTCTTACACAGTCTATTTTGGTCCAGTTTTATATTTCCTTTTTTTTTTTCTTTCTTTCATTTAAAGACCCTTATTCAATTAAGTATATCCTCTTTATAAAATATTTTTCTTTTTTGCTATCTAGATTGTGATGTCATGCCAGCACAATTTTTATTTAATCATCTATATAAGGAACTTCTTATTCTTGATTTTCACATCTTATCACAAAAAATTGAATGACTTCTCTTTACCATGACTTTGTCTTCCAATTATAATTTATAAAAGTGTGTATTTAAATGGAACATGGAATTCAATTGAAATGCTGCAAGGGTCCTTCCTTTTTTCTCAGTTAAATAGCTAGAACTGTACACAACATGTAACAAGAAAAACTTATCAGAACATACTGTATTGAAAACTGATTTATTCAACAAGAATGAATCATTGCTAGTTGGTGAACTTAAGTGATTGTTTCTAGTTAGCATGACCTTCAAGACTGTACAACTAGAACATCTTGTCCTCTTACAGATTTCATTCATGGACCTAATGAGAAAAAATAAAATTACCTGCTTTTTCATCTCCCAGTGGATTTTTCAATTTTGAACATACTAGTAATTAATATAAAATAGATGAGTACATTAAAAGAGAAAAAGAAAAGCTATCAGAAGCTGGTTCCACATTCTGGAGGTTATAATTCAAATGCTCTGCCAGTGACTTCCACCGCTTCAGTGGTTCTACTTTATCTAAAACTTCGGCATAAAAAATGTGTGGCACGGTATTTTAATTGTGTTATTTTAAAATACTATAGTAAATTTAACCTTAATACTGGCTGCCCTAATTTCATAATTAATTTTAAGTTGTCTTGTTAAAAAATAAACTCTTAATTTAAAGAAAGCATACATAAAGAACTCATTAAACACATATTAATCATTCCAGGAGGCCACACAAGTAAGAGAAAATGTAATTTCCCTCCTTTCTCTTACAGCCATTTAGACTATAGTATGCTCAAACCAGCATGGGTCCCTCCTGTGCCTGCTGGTGTTCATACAAAGCTAAAGAGATGGAGCCCTGGCACAGAGGTTTGCCTTCATTTCCTCAGTACCTGAGGCATTAGATGTAAGAAGCCAAACAGGATAGGCTTTGTCTTTAATGCACTGGCTGTTCAGGTGCAGATTTACCAGCAGCAGGAGGGAAAGGGTGAAAAGATGTTATGAAGAGGTCTAGATCCTTCCCTGTTCCTCCATCCATTCCTCAAGCTATAGCTGCACCTATGCCTATCTACTGAAAACTGAACAGACTTCAGGCTAACCAGGGAACTGAACATAAGAATTCACCATCCTAATCTCTGCTAAAAATGGAGGCTTCCCATTAAACTTCCTTGTCCTTGCAAAGTGACTTAGAAGGATAAATCTTCTGTCAGGACAATTTCCTAGGTTTAAAGGGAAAGGAAAGTTATTTCTGAGAATTTTCTATAGTTGTGAACCTGGCTTGCTGCATTTTGGAATACGACTTACAGATTTGGTATCATAGATCTGTGGATTTGATCTATTCACTCAAGATGGATGAGAATGAAATTCCTCCTCCTCCCAAATTACTGTGATGGAAACAACACTATCTCGTGGATTTTCTATTATTTTTCTTGCTCTTTTCTTTGCTGGGCTCAAAGATTTCCTCTTTGTAATAAAGAGAATCTGAAAGCCAGTATAAGGAACAAGAAAAGGCACTACTCAGAATTACAATTGTAGCAACAAGTTGCTAGAGAGAGAAAGATGAATAAAGTTTGATTTAAGGAAGGGCAAGATTAGGTGAGAAAAAAGGAGAGGTAGAGGCAATTCATTAACATATGTTATAAAATCTTTGAAATACTACAGATTGGGAAGTTAGTAAAGTTGAGAGTGCAGTAAAAGGAATAAGAATAACTAAGGTTGACTCTAGTTGACTGAATTTAAAGAGGGGAAAGTCCTGAAAGTATTTTGTTTCATTTTTGCAAAGACTGTGAATAGGTCATGATTCATAAACAAACTTTGTTTTAAGAATACTAGAGAGGTCAGACTGGTTCAGGTCAGGCATACACGTGGCCCATTTACCCATCTCCAACAGCTGACAAAAGCCAATTCTTATCCAAATATTCCCTCAGTGAACAGCAGGACCAGGACAAGCACATTTGATAATGCCTGTACATTCCAGCATCCAACTTTGTTTTAGCTTGGAGAGTTTTCTGAACCTGATGTGGTTTGTCCAGTCAGTGACCTTCACTAGATCTCTTTTCCAAGGCCTTGTGCAGTCTCTCCTTAGATTGTTGAGAACTTCGTTAATCTATACTGTCTTTAGTAAAAGAATGGTGTGAGTATAATACCCATGAACATATAAAGTAATATAATTTAGTGTATTATTTACTTTGAACAGGCCTACTGTGTCCTTTGATGCATCCCTTATTTTTTATTGATAGAGAAGGTGAAAAGTTGATCCCTGTCCATCCTTTTTGTTTGTGACTTTAAAACATTTATTGCTGTTTTTAAAACACAAAATTTGCTGTTTATTAGAGGGGTGCTGTAGTTACAGTCTCTGAAGAAGACTGCATTGCCTCAGGGCTGGAAATCTATTTCTTCTTAGCTCTGCCAATCAACCACCAGTCTGCCTACTATCTGTGGCAGATGCTGAAACTGCTATTGCAAAGAAGTCCTTCCAAGATCCTGGGGAACTGGAAGCCTAGATGAGCACATTCTGAGAGAGCCATTCTTTTCCACTGTTAGGGAAGATGCATTAGAGGAAAAGATGCAGTCATGCATATTGTGCTCTTAAAACCCTGCTGGTCTTTCTGCAAGCAGAATCTAAAAGAATCGTAGGGAGTGGAAATAAAGAGGATAAAATTTCCCAATCCACAAAAATCAGCCCTGTTCCAAGAAAATTACTTGCTAATAACTAACGCTCAAGGAATCAATGTAAACTTTATCTAAAATCTGAAGCAGAAAACTGAAGCTAAAGTAGTTCAAGCCTCCTCTAAAGGAGGAGGACATTGTTTCTAGAGTAGACCTTAAGTGGGCACAGTTAACATCATAATGAAAACCGCAGAAGCCTGTGAGAGTTTCCTATTATTTCAGTAGGAGATTCTTAATTCATGTATTCTCCCATTTTCCCTGCCACGTGTTTATAAGACACAAAAATATTTCTCAGCTGACAAGAAAGCACAGTTTCTATAAGTAAAAAATTATACAGACAGGTAAGACAGGTCTCCCTAGTTAGGTAAAAATAAAAACGAAAGCCTTTCCTAAATCCTAATACAAGTGAAGGTATATTGTATCACTGTGCAGAAGAAAATAAGCAGCTATTGCAGAAAAATGCACTTTTAGAGAAATTATATGAACTCCACTTATCATCAAAATTATTAAACAGTCCTGTATTATTGAAGTAGAAGAGGTTAAGGGAGACTGACCATGCCCAGGCGCTCAAACAGAAAGTCTTTTCATTCATGTTTGTGAGTAACTAGTTAAAGTGACTCTATTTGACACAAAATGATCTGTACTGTTGCAAAATAGTTTCTGTCAGCAGATTTCACTTAGGCAACGCCCTGTCTATCACCTATAATAATCACACCAGGTATGGCGGTAGGATCTGATTATTATTTCAGAAGGGTATGTCTGGCTAAGCAGGTAAAGAGAATGTACTGAAAGTTTCATAAGATTCAAAGAAAGATTTTCAAAAGGCACACAAAGCCCATGTTATAAACAGGTAAACAAAGCATTTTGTCAGGAGCTCTCAGCATCCCTCGAATTAGAAGAGGACACCTATTTTTATCTATTATGAACAAGGACACATTTAGAAGTCCCCATTTGAAAAATATGACTCTGAAAGGTCAGTGCTATTGACTCCCTGCTATGATGGCTAGACATGATGAAGGTTAGAAAGGCTGAAGACTCTAACATTATCAGCTCGAATCCCAAATGTTTCCTAGTTCTGACTGGCTTAATTTAGAGCTGTATGTCACATAAAAGCTCCTGAAGATGGTCTTGCCCCTCAGTGCCTTGTTGACAAAAATACATGATTAATTACCCTGTTGATTATTGGCACTTGTTAGGGAAGTCCCTGAAAAACAAGCCCAAATGTATTTATTGCTCAAGGCAGAGAGTACTGACTGAAATATTTATATGGAGAGTAGGCATCTCCTGAATATCACAAAGATTTTGAATGTGAACAAATCCCTGTCTCTGAATAGATCTGTCTGTCCCTCAGACCCTTGGTACTTCAAGGCAGGAAGGTGACACTGTAATGACTATTGTTTGTTCAAAGTTTAATGAGGAGAGGGCTCCTTTGTGTACCCCAGACACCTGATGCAGCAAGTACCAAGTCACTGCAAGACTGTGCTTTCAGCATGTACATAAAGCACAAAATGCTTTGGGAGAGACTATAAATGCTGAGAGATTTTTACTGATCTTGAAAGATGACCTAGAGGCTGATTTAATTGACCTGTTGCTGTCTACAATCTCTCCTCTGGGAAGTAGAAAGCTCTTAATAATATGACGTATAACAGTAAAACCATAACAAAATGTTTTAAATTGATATTGTTTCTGTAAGCTGAGAATTGTTGATAATATAGTTTTAGACCTATGTGAACTGAATCAACAAGCTGTTGTGATACTACATCTCAATGCTTTATCTTCTGAAGCAGGCTGTGGTGATGGCTACTTTTTCTGGAAGGAGGCAGGGCAAACACCAAGTCAGCAGAAAATTCATGTTTCGTTTACAACAAAGACCCAAGGGTAGCGCTCTGTAATGTAATCCAGAGGTCCTATGAGGAATCTAATGTCTTTTCTCTGTTACATGGATCCCTATGTAAAAATAGACATCTTGCAGGCTGGCAGTTCAAAATCCCTGAGGATTAGTGATTGGTTAGGAGATTATGGATACTACTCCAATCTGAATTTGAAATAGCAAATGAAATCGCTGAGGCACTGATAGTTGACACTGAACTGCTAGTCCCCTCACCTTTCCTGTAGAGACAGAAGGCTCTGTCACTGATTTGGAATGGTACACTTGCTTCTGCAATCAGTCAGAGAAAGCATCCTATTTCTGATGTTTATTGTTTCTAATAAGCTGGACAGCTTGTTAGAGAATGAGAGAGAAAAGCCATGAGGCCAACAAGTCACTCAGCACTATGTATGACACCATGCTGAAATACAAAGACAATCACAGCTATTGGGGCTATAAATACGTTAGGCACGTAACACAAAGCCAGCCACTATCAAGGTCCCTGCAGAGAGTATGCAAATAATAAAATTAGTCTTTTCAGGACCTGAACTTTAAAATACATGAACCAAAGACATGTCATATTGCTGAGGAATATTTTATGCCTTCTACATGCATGGGCAGCAACTTCTACTGAGAATCAAGTTCCTCTTGCCTCCATCAGACGTCCCTGCCAATACAAGTGGATCTTGCAAATGGATATGATCCAGAAGATCAGAATCCCAGCTTTTAGGACACTGAACATCTTAAATCAGAACTATAGCTTTACCTGTAGAATTTAGAAATAAACTGATCTCTGTTTAAGGGAAGTCTTGTCCCCTCCCATCCTCCTTTCCCTGCTCTACGTTTCATCTCAGAAAGAGGAAATGTTTGTATGGAATATGTCGCTCTCTGAAGAATCACACTAGGGAAAATCTTAAACACCAGTAACCTATGACTCCTTTATCCATATATAAAGAGGTATATCTAGTATGTTAACTCAAACTGTATTTTGTTAATGGTCATTAGGGGACTTAATTTACTGTATGAAATTAATTATACTATTACAACTAAAGTTAAACAAATCACACGGTACATGTACTGCATGATTTCCATCTCTGTGGTATGATTGAAATAATTAAATCATCCATGTTTGTATTCACATGGCTATTTAATGCCCTGAGGTCGGTGGACATGAGGGTGCTTCAAGTATCTGCTGATACTGTTTAATGGACCTTTTGGTTCAAATAATTTGTCCTTGCACTCATGGGGCACATGCACATCAGCAATGAAACACATTA
The DNA here is from genome assembly GCA_013397315.1 of Donacobius atricapilla. NCBI lineage: Eukaryota > Metazoa > Chordata > Aves > Passeriformes > Mimidae > Donacobius > Donacobius atricapilla. Next base: position 159,831 of record WBMY01006852.1, read on the forward strand.
CACAACCACTCAAAGAAGCATCCAAGAGCATCCCAGAAAAGTTATCCACGTTCTTTATAAAAACTGGGCAGTTAAAGTTACTGACAGTGTTTGGGCCAGCTTAGAGAGAAAACTGGGCTCTATAAATTAACACACACACAAACCATTAATTAAGTACCTATCTCTTTATGCTGTTGCTGTACACTACTAGTCTGGAGAGTCCAAAACTGCATCGAAATACAAATTCTAGTTCTCCAAATATAATGTTTTTCTTACTTCTGACATTTTCTTATTTATTTCTCGAAACTGGCCAAAAGAAATTAACACTCCTAAATATTAACACTTTCCAATCTATATCTTTCTGATGTGCAGTTTGTACTACTTCATTCAGTCCAAATGCAGTTATGTTAAATAAGGGCATTACATTACATTATTAAATCTGCTAAAATAGAATAACTCAGAATAACTGCACACCATGTTTTACCAATTCTACCTCCAATCATATATTCTTCTGCCAACTTAAATAAGTATTATGTTATTCTAGTTTCCTTGTATGTGGCTGTTTACCTCACTTAATCAAACTGCATATATTTTTTCTTCCTAACCACTCTTTAGTTATTCTGGTTTTGGATGTCTTTATTTAATCTCTAAGTAATATTTTCAAAATTATTAAATTATAATTTCATTAACACTTTTCAAAATGGGTGTTAGATCCATTTATATATTATTCACTGTATATTTTTCTGAGTACCATGCTATTCAAATTAGATACAGTCATCTTGCTGGGGATTGATTTCTGTAGTAGTAGCGCTGGGCCTCATGCAGGAAAACTAAATTTCTCATCCTAATAAATCCCCTCTGGTTACATAAATACTTTCTTTAGTCAGCATTTTTTTAAAACTGTTCAATAAAATAGTACATGGGAAAGCTTAAAAATTATCGTTTGCATTTGCAACTTCAAACTGTAAATATTATCATTTGCATTTGCAACTTCAACCTGTAAAAGCAAATGTTCCATTACAAAAATTCTTAAATTAATATACATGTTGAGAAGCAAGTTCTCATGAGTAAAACCAGATAACTGTAGATTTCAATTGTAAGTAAAATGTGCTTTAGTATTTTTTCTCAATTTTTTTTAATTGCTTAAGGCATCTTGCAATTTAAAACCATTATGCTCTCTTCAGGAAACACCTTGGATCAGAAATTACTTTTCTGACTTACATGAGAAGTCAAGTCCCACAACGTTCAGAGGCCTTTTAAAAGCAGTATTCACTTCTGTCCAGGAATTATATTTTCCTAACCTTGTAAAAAACTGTCAGTTAAGCATTCTAAAGTTATTTGCTAGATATGTTCCTCTAAAAACTTCTCTGACCTACACTGTTTTTCTTATATATAAACCATATTAATACAAAGCTGCAGTGTCACGTGAGTCGTATTTTTGAATAATTCTATTCAAGCTGACAACAATCTTTCTTCAAATCGGCTTGTATCATAAAGGTTTTAAGACTGTGGGGGTTTCTTTTTAAGTTAATTCTCAAGTAGCATAAGCAGATGGCTTCTACTTCAAAAAGAAACAACAAAAAAACCTACCAACAAACCATAAACCAAAGCCAGGTAAATCTAAATTGTTCAGGTGCGGTATTAAACACAAAAGTCATACTGGAACCCCTTGGTTCCTCATCAAGATAACAAGACACAATAAGCCACAAAAGTGAGGGGGTGCCACTTTTCTTTTTTCCTCTCTGAGGTTTTAACTGAGTGAAAGTTATTAGATTAGAAAGCTGCTTCTAGTAATTGAAACTTTTCTAACACAATTTGAGGGAAGAAGGTAGATTAAAATGTCTGTTTGCAAATGTTCACAGCCTTTCTTGTTGCAGACTCAAGAAAAACCACTGGAAGATGAACACTTTAATTTGAAGACTTTAATTACTGTTTGATATAAATTCATAAGTCCTCAAGCATCTAACGGTGTACAACAGAGTAATAATTATTAATACTTTTTTCATCATCTTTCAAGTTGAATTTCTAAGAGAGAACAGATATGCCAGCCAGTATTCTGAATAGACTGAATTCTGTCACTATTCTGAATAGTTAAATCATCTTCATTCTTTCAATATTCTTGTTCTTACATTATATATTTTATGCTCTAACAAAAACATATACATGGGTTATTCCCATTTTAATCAAGGCCGTGAATGTTGGTAACATAAACCATACATGTTCTTTAATATTGTTTTTGAGCACAGGAAAATATAACTTGAGGTTTGGAGCAGAAATACAAGTGATACTTTCTAATATCACCAACTAATTTCACTTTAGGGTTCCATTATCACAGCATAGATACTAGGTTTCATTTTATTACTAGCAGACTTTATTTATCACTGTAAAAATAGCCTGTTAACCACAGAAAGTAAAATTTACCATCAAAGTTCTGGTTTTGTTTAGGAATCGGACTTTTTTAGATATTCTGTCAAGGAGTAAACCCTAGTTATCTATATGCGACTTAAAAGAAACTACATGTGTTTTGAATTCAGAATATTTCCCTGTAATACCTACAAAGCTATACATACCTGAAGAGCATGTGCTAGAGAGAATTAAAAGACAAGAAAAAAGGGCATTGCAATGCTGAAATCAGCTTCCTGACCAGAGAACCAAGAAGTGCAAGCAGAATAATAGCACTGCCTGCATGAACAGGTAACATGCTTTACCCTTACTGATGATCTGTAAATAGAAATTATATATAAATAAACTTAAAAATTAAATTAGTGAAAATTAAAATACACAAAGGCATACAAAATTCAAGAATACATCTATTAGGAAAAAAAACCCACCCTACATTCATGATGATTTATCATGTGTTCAGACTATATAATTTTATCTCCACATTCCAAATTTATTTTTCTAGTTACACCTTAAGATTCTGGGTTATCTATTGTGTGGAGGCAATAATTATGGAAGAAAATAGATGTAAGAGCATTATTACGACAGAAACATTGTCTAATCTGTTCTAAATTGTCAGTGAGGAAAATGCTGCAGCATCACCAGATAACTTGGTTCCAGTCTTTAACTGTCCTTACACTTCAAAGGATTTTCCAAATATGCAGCCTGTCCTTTTTGACTGTAAATTAAGATACTTTTTTCTTGTCCTTCTGCAACTGGGTACAAAAGATCATTGATGACCATCTTCTTCACAATAATATTCAGATGTCCTACAATTTTTCCCAGTCTTCTCTTCCCTAGACTAAACAAGTACAACTTTTTTGAAATATGCCTTATAAATCTTGCTTTCCAAAAACCTTTTCACTCCTGTTTTCTCCTAGGGATTCCCCTTCACCTGAAAATTTAAATAATTCTCATTTTTTAGACTTTATTTTAACACAGAGATCAAATAATTTTATCCACTGATTTTTATTCTGGCCATTTTGCATGCATGTTCTTTGATTTTGCTTCCTCTGTCAAACTAGGTATTATCCATGTTACTTGAAATTTTATGGAACTGTACAGCAGTAGGCCCCACAGATCCTTGAAACAAAATACACCTCTACATCTCTTCAGTAACTTTTTTTTTGGAAATCAGTAATGATAATTTTCTTTGAATACAAAGTAAATCACTTTTTTTTTTCCTTTACTTCAAAAAAATGGATACACTAGGGATTTTGTGTATCTTCTTAGTTTTACATTTAACAGCTAAAAGAGAATTATAATATTCTTGATAAATAAGTGGACAGATGGATGGATAGACAGACAGCCCTAAATCCAGTTTTTCTTTGAGAATCAAGCATGATAGAAGGGAGATTTGACTCAGAGCCCGTATCTCTCTCTTGTGTCTCAAAATAGGTAATGTCTGCTGCGTAGAGTTAGAAGGATGTTGGTAGCTGAAGTTCTCTAGGAATCTCTTTTTGATGATTACACAAATACTAGTTTGTGGTAAAAAAAGTCATGTTTTGCATTATTTTCAATGAGTTTTGCCTAAATGAAGAAGAAATATTGTGGACCAAGGAAAGAAAATCAAAGGATTTAAGATAACAACATAAAAATTCTGCAGCAACTCTCTGTATTCACATTTATTCCCAAATGCCTGCCTTTAGAGAATCCAGTCTCTTTTACTTTTTTTTTTTTAACCACAGATAGTTTATTCCAGGAATCTTCAAATTATTTCCTTGGAAAGCAGGCAGCGGGGAGGGGAGGCAAGAGGAGGGGGAGAAGAAGTGATAAACTGCAGAGCAGTTTATGACATTTAGCCCAGATTTTCCATTTCTTTGCTCTTCTTTACTTGCACAGACTATGCAACTATACCATAATCATATACGAAAGTTCTTCTCAGAAGTGGTTTCTACAGTTTGGGTTTGCTTTTTACTATTCATATAGTTTATGCATAGGGTACTTTCATAATGAATTTCTGAAATGTAGTAGTTGTTCTTTGTAATCTAGTTAATCCATCAATGGGCAAAATATCCCTCATACCTAGATGAGCTCTCAACAGGCTAAATGAATAAATAGGCTGAAGGACTCCTCGCAGCACTACACTCCTGCTCAGAGCCACCCAATCTCAAAAGCCTCTACCCTTCAGCCAAACTTCTGAATGCAGTCATCTCCTCCCTCCCATGCTTCAAATCAGCTTCAGCAGCTCCCAAAAACTATGTCACCCCACTTCCTCAGGAAACATAGACAGGCAATCCGTCAACAAGTGATTATTTAAGCAGGAGAGATGGGCATGGAATATAATCACAATAAAGAGAGAAGCAGTCTATGAAGACTTATCTAGCTGACCTGTCCTATCTGCCATAAGATTTTTCAGAATCTCTTTTTGCAGAAGTCTTGAAGCAACTCTTTTCCTCAAAACAAGAACTACCAGTTCTGGCAGTTCAGACATTAGGTTTAGCATATATAATGTACTCCAGAGAGAAGTGGATGACTTCAAATATTTTGTTTGGCTGTTTCATGTAATTTCTAAAACTATACTCAAGGGCATCACAGTATTGTAATTTTATATAATTCACTTGCATTTCCAAAATACAAGGTCATTTTAAGAAAGAAAACTTCTTTTTCTTCAGTTAGGTATGTAATATGTATGACAGATTTGCTTTATGTTATTCTCTATGTGCACCCCTAATTCCAGTTTCTTATGTTCTTCAGTGATATTCTCTTCCTTCTTTTAATGTAGCTTCTAGTATTGGCTAAAACATAATCCTACCGATGTAAAGCAAGCCAAATGTACAGATTCATATTACAAAAGGGATTTTTCACAATGCAGTTCCCTACTATGTTGCACATCCGGTTGATGGCAATATGGTAAAGCCAGAAGAGCCGGTTTGTTCCTCCAGAAAAGCTGCCTGCATTTCTGCAAAACAGCTTCTCCAAATGTTAAGTCTACAGGCAAATTTACACTGAATTGTTGTTATGATGGTCTATTTTCTTACCAGTGTTCGATTAAGAATAATTTCCTATTAAGAACTGTTTCTAAATCCCTACTCCTAATCTCACTTCTCAAAGTCTTGGCTATTTTCCTTTGATCTATAGCATCCTACAATTTTGCCCAATTTTTTTTCATTTATGTACTTTATGTCCTCAGCACTCACCACAGTAGCTAACCACTTTCAGAATCTGTATTTGTTTTTATTTGAGCAGCTTATTTCCTCTCATTACCTCTAAGTGACTTAAAAGACAATACTCAACTGAATGATAATTGACCATGTTCCAGCATTGTCTGATGTGGATTTTTCTTTCTTATTTTATTTTCTGTCTTCAGACTTAAGCAGTTAATCCCAGGTCACAAAGTAGTCTATGAAAGTAATTTCATTTTCCCTTTTTGTGCAGTTTTTTCCTGCACATAGTTTTCTACAACTTGTAAAATTACAAATTATCATGGAAATAACTGGTAACCTCACAGGTCAAAAGGTGACCTGGAACCTAATGGCAATTATATCATATACTGAACACCTGTCCAACTAATACAGAGATTGCACTCATTCCAAGATATTACTATGTATCTTTCTTTTTTTAAACTGTATAAGTACTCACTGGAGCCCTTATGCCATCTTGTGCATGATGAGGTGACTATTTTATATTGAAGCAAGCCCACTTCAGCATCAGGTCCTTCTCAAAAGTCTCAGAATAAAATACCACAAGCCTATTTCAGGCTTTTATCCTGCAAAGTAAATGGGACCCAAACTGAATTTTAATAATGAACCAAATCTATTTACCCAAATGGTCCTATGCTGAGTTCTTTATTGTAATCTTGCTTATCTTGAAAAGAATATTCAGTCATCTAATTGGCTTTCAAGTTTCCATGTTAAAATACTTCCACATCAGATAAATTCTGTTTCCCCTTCTATTGTCCTCTTTCTGAAATTGCCGATTTTTCAGATTTTCTATGGTTCCTTCCCTTTTAATTGTAACATATCCAAATATAATACATTAATTGACATTTCTAGTCAAGAAATAGTAGTCTGTAAGATTGCTGGTTTTCATGCCATTGCACTTTTCATTTAGAACAAGCTAGTACAGTTGTAATTACTGCCAACTGGATGTAGTTCCTAAGGTTACATCTGTGTTACTGAGCTGAAGAGGGCTCAGGCACATACTTGAGCTCTACCATGTGATAATCCATACCCTTTAACTGATAGCCTGCTCTTTGGTATGCTTTTGGCCAAGGCCGAAAGCATTTCAAAGCAAAGCACTCAGGTAAAATACTGCAGGATTTGAAGAACTGAGGTATAGATTAGGGAATCTTTTTAATGGGCAGTACAAATGAGGCTGCCCTGGTTCGGGAGAGCAGGTGGGTTAACCAGGCAAATGTGAGCTGTGGTGTGCTACTGGCTCTTGACTGGGCATGGTGCATTTTCTTTTCTGTGTGACCTAAGAAATTAAATGCAGCCAAAAACTGGCAGATAGATACCTTCGTCTGATACCAGTCCAAAACCTGCACAGAGGACGTGAGCTGTTGGTAGGGGAGAAGGACAGACCAGCATTAGGCTGACTGTGACTTCCCCAGAGCTGGCAAATTCCCAGCCTGTGAGTAGGAATGGATCGGGGCTACCTTGTGCCACCTCCAGTGAGCAGAACAGGGGGACAGAATCTGGGATCTTTCATATTTTCAGATACTTTTCTATATTCTCAGTTAGCATTTTTGTTGCTGTTTCTTTAACTATCTTTTCAAATAAATGATCCAGTTCATAGACAGTGGTCTTAAGACTTCCTTTTATTCAGTATTATTCTATGGGGAAAAAAAGAAAAAAAATAACTACTCAAGAAACTTGAAAAAAATCTGCTTTTTTGTGTTCCTTTAAGATTTTCACATACTTTCAGAATATATTAGCAAAATTATATTAATTAAGTGGATAATTAGGCTTTCTTAGATAGCATCACATGGTCTGAGCTCTCTTTCTGCTCTTTCTTTGCATGATGGCAAGTTTAAAGTTCTCCTTTTGAGTTCTGTTTCCTTTTCTCCAACTTTATACTTCACTAAACTTTTTTTGCAGTGGAATCTCTCTTAGTCTATTGCAATATTACTCTGAACCAGCTTTTTGCTATTACTCTTCAAACTTACTATCTTTCTGTCAATGATTTTCACAGTATGTTTACACTTTTCCTGGTCTTTTTATTAAACCAGAAGTCTTGTACTGTCATAAGGTCTTAATTTTAGGTCTAGTATCTCCTTTTTTCCAGATCACTATCAGACCCAGTACTGAATTAACTCTCATTACTTCTTCCAGTTGTTTTAAGTATTATACAAAAAATCCTGTAACCTATTCTGAAGCACCTCTTGCACGTAACTCAAATTCCTCTTTTACAGCTTTTCATACATTTCCATATATATAGCCATATATGTATGTATAACATGAGTATAATGTCTCTGTGTGTATATATATATGATAATCATGGAGACCCTTATAAACCTAAAGAAAGTCAAATGAATCAAACCTTAAATACAATCTTCATGGATTTTGCTTCTTCCATTTTCATTTGTGAAATTATTTCTGTCTGCCAGCCATGTGATCTGTAGAATCTGTGAGTGGAGTGGTTGTTTCATAAATTATGTTTCCCTCACTTTATATTCCTTATATAGCTACAGATAATTATATTCTATTTATGTCATAGCCAGTCCTGTTTCTAATGCAATCAAAGAACAATTCTTGGAATTTGTAGTGGTATTGCATCTCTCAAGACCACCTGTATCTAAGCTGTATTTATGAACAGAAAGACCTATTTTGTTCCTTCTTATTTCCTGCAGGACTTTAGAGTTTAAATACGTTTTCACATTTCAATGTGGCAATTCACTCAACTTTATTCTCCTCTGGCCAATGTTTCCCTATAGTTACACTTATTCATTTGCCAAAATATCTTCCCTGTTTTGTTAGTATTTCCAGCTATGCTTTCCTTACTGTTCCTAATAGATTTAAAAAGACATTTTAACTGATTTTTTAAATTGAGATTTTATCACTCAAAAATTGCAAATCAAAAATACACAAGGTTGAGTGTAAAAGTAATTTTATCATCAAACTTCAAGTCTGAATTTTAAATTAGTAGTATTATCAAAAAAGCAATAGTTTTGTAACTTAAACTACACCAATACAGTATTCTCAAAACTAGTTTTCTAAGACTGTGCTAAGTCAGTTTGATGTACTTCCTTGTAACAATAATTTGCTGTTGTTAGAATTGTATTATTTTTCATGATGAGCAAGGCCTTAGTCCATAACAACTCTGCTGTAAAATGAATACAAGTATTATGTCACAGATTATATCAAGGTCTGTATTACCTTATATTGTTAATAGAAAGGACAAATCTTCAGCGACCAGTAGTGACTTAACTGTATGCTGTCAATGTGCATCATTTGAGGATATACTGCAGAAATCCCCATCAGGTTTTACACGGGTTTTAATATTCTTTTGTTTTCTATGGATAATTTTCATATAGTTTTCCTTTATAAACTTAGTTGCAGTCAATGCAACTTAATTTTAGCAAAAAACATACTGCTTCTACTGTTCAACACAAACTCCTCATTGGTGTAACTGTTTTAGAGATTCTGAATTTCCTCTGCTTTCTAATCATTGTCTGTAATTTCATCCTCATACTCAGTACACACATCTGGCAAAGGTGCTTTGTTAATATGCAAAGTCCAGCAGGTAACTTACACTAGTTAAAAACTTTTAGGCACCATAAATGACATTCTCACTCATACCTCCATAAATTTTCTAGTATATTGCTATTATTAGTAATATTATTATTGCCAATTATTGTAGCTATCAGAAGAGGCTACAGAATAATATTTTACACATATAAAGCAAAAGTTCTGAACATCACTGTTTATGTTTTATCATGGTATTCCTTTTACTGCAATCCAAATAATTTAGATTATCTAAGGAACATTTAGTATACCTAATAAAATATGTAGGTATCTATCACATTAAAAAATAAACCATTATTCAGTATTTCTGCTACAGCAGAGCATGATTTTCAAAAATTCTTCTATTTTGTGCATGTATATGCATGCATACATTTTAGTTATCTTTTTCAAAAATTCTATCTCCTTATATTGCTATCAATACAAAGCACCCTTTCCAATAGCAGTTTTCTTTATATGCAAACAAAATTGAAAACCTTTGCCATACCATTTATGAACACAGCATGGTTTCATTCAGATGTTCTTTTTAAGTTACCATTCCTATATTCAACTCAAGTACCATCAGTCTTTATTTTTACAGGAATGTTTATCTCTGTCTATAGTAACTATTCCATTGATGTAGGAAGCAAGGTACTTTGATTCTCTGAAGGCACATGTATCATAAAAAAACCTAAAATGCTGTCATGAATGGTTAAGTTTCTTCTCTGCTTTACTGGAAGTCCTAAAATAGCAGATCCACCCAGCATTTAGAAGTAAATACATTCTTGAGTACATATGATCATGCTCAAGGCAATATTCTAGGCAAATGGATGCAAACATACGAGAAAAAAAGGGATCAGTATTGGACCAAAGGAGTTAGGAGAGACCACTGTAGAAAGGAACCACAAACGTAGGTTAACAAAAGGAGAAAAAAAAAAAAAAAAAGAGGGAGAAGACAGAACTCAAAAGAAAGAGAGATCTTTAACAGGTATAAACCAAGAAAATATTACCAGAGGGAGAAAGAAAATAATTTGACCTTTTAATAATTACTGAATAGAAAAAGAAATTACACCTTTTAGTAAGTCCAACTTTACCAGTACACAACTTCATAAGTCTACCCCACTTTTTGCAAGTGAGCCATGTAGGACTCAGTTGTTAAAATAAAGACTAATGCTATATTTTATTAAACTTTTATGTCTTTAATATGTATTTTATACTCTTCACATTTCGTTTTACATGTCTACAAACATCTTTAAGTTACAATTACATTGGGAAACCAACACATTTTATATGAAGGCAGGAGAATTATATTTTTTGACTATTCAAACCATAAAAAAATTCATGAGTGCCATAGTCTTCTTTCTCTATGTCTTCATTATAATACTATCAGTCAATTAAATACTGGTATCAGCATCAAAGGAAGGGTCAGCAATCTTCCACATCAGAAGTTAGGGCAATACTTTCAATATGGAAAGTAGGATCGTCAGAGAGGTAGCAAGTGTAAAGCTTCAGAAAGGATGGCAGCTGTAAAGAGCCAGGAAAAAAAAAAAAACAACCAAACAAGGAAAGATAAGGTAACAAGATTGAAAAGGACAGGAAAAAACAATACACCGGAAATGGCAACAGCAACAATTGTGTTTATTCATATTAGAAACAGTACAAGAACACTGACAGAAATGGTGAGGAATGAGGCAGCCATTCTTAGAGAGGTCTAAAGAAAAGATCTACTATGGTATGAAATGCTCAGTTATTTCTCAATGAAGGTGACAGACCAGTCACTTAACTTTTAGTTTGAACTAGTCAGTTCAGAGCAGGATTCCTGTGAAGTCAGCAAACTAAAATGGGCACCTCCAGAGGGCAATTCATCCCATCCTAAGGTCTGAATCTTAGACTTTGAAGCACATATTTGAAATATAATTAATTTTGTGAAGTTCACTAGGTATTTATGAAGCTGGCATCTGATCTTCAAGACGAATATTTATGGATAACATCTGGATTAAAATAATAAATGATTCAGCATATTTTCAACTTCCTTTAATCTGAACAAAGAAAATTTACTAACGACTTTCATCTGCACAGAACATGTAATGGGTTTGTGCTGCATAATATTTTTTACTACTGAACAGTACTTGTGTGAACTACACTAAGCACAAAAACAAAGTCTCACCCAAATAAAAGGAAGTTTGTTTTTCTGTTAGAACTAATTATGTACTACTGGGCTTTAAGTTTATCTGTTGTAAATAAAAATTTAAGTTTAACATCACTGGAATTCTCTATTCCAATCTTTAGGACACAATTCGTTAAATATCACATTTAACTGATACTTAAAATAGCACGACTGAGACTTCATTTTTTTGTTACTAAATACAGTAAATACTGCTGTGAAAAAATGCTGAAATCCAATGTCATGGTCATGCACACATTTTATAATGGTTATTTTAAACGAACTATAATTAAATAGAAGAGTCATGGGTGAAGGGCTGGTCTCAAAGTTGGTATACAGCCCAGTCTGTGCAGGAAAGTTCAGTGTGGAACTGCTCTGTGGAAACAACCTCTTCATACCACCTTCATCAGCTTGCCAGCTCAGGTGTAAAGCCAAGACTGTGTGCTCACAGAACAGCAGTATCAAAGCATAAATAATCAGAGAAGGGGATGGGAAAGTGAGCTTTCCTCCTGGGCAGTGATCTGGGGGCTGGAAGACAAGAAAGGGACAGCTCACCGTTGGCTCTTTCTTGTCAATATGGAAAGTCTGAGAGACATAGTCCTGGGAATGGAGTGGTCTTCCACTAATGACTTTTTCAGAATCTTGATACTGCCTATTACATGAGGACACTCCAGAGCTGCCAGTTACAAAGCGATAAAAAATACATCTTTTAAATCTAAATACACTCAAAATGGGATTTTGCACTGAACAATTTACATGATCTAAAACATTCTAGAATCATGCACATGAAATAGTGTAACATCAACGCAAAACAACATAACGGCAAGGTCTTAACTATAAAATAGACTAAAAAGTCTCTTATTTAGAACTTCTAGAAGTTCTGTCTGCATTTAATTTCATTTTCCTTTTAGAATGAACATGAAGAGTACAGTTACGTTTTTTTGTATTCGTATCTTTACTGCATGCCCTTAAAAACTGCTGCCCAGTGACACAGACATGGCACAGGAATGGGAACCCTATCACACAGCAATTTATAGCATAGTTCTTATACTGACCTCTCTCTATCAGCAGAAATTAATACTCTGCATTCCAAAAAGTAGATGCTACCATTCCAAAATTAATTGTGAACTGGCACCATAAGACCTCTCCCTGCCACACCCATTTTCACTCTCTGTCCCCTTTTAGAGGGGATGTTATTCTGCCATACATCAGTTCAGGGCTCAGTTACACTGAAGTGTTGCTCAGGTGAACAGTTAAAATGTTTTATGTGTACCACAGAGTGAATGTGTGAAAATGGGCGATCCTTATCTCTGTAGTTAAATGGGTTTTTTGCATGGTAATTCATGAAGACCAGTTGTAGTCACTGTATGAATATTTGTTAATTTCTCAGTTTAAAAAGTACGGGATTTCCCTAAACATATACTCTTGCTATAATATTATATATACTTACGGGAATCATGCAGAAACTAAGCACATCCATGAACAAATCATCGAATGAATCTTTTTTTGCAATTTCCTAATTTATTTTATTTTATTACAGCTTATGGATGAAAGCCACACTGATGTCTAACCTGTAATGAGTGCCAATGTAAGTAATCCATTGTTGTACAGCTACATTTGGTTATGAATTGATTGACTTTGCCTAGTCCTGCTGAGTAACAGTTAATTAGCAGTTTCTAGTTTCAATTTCAGTACTATTACAATTAGATTCTACACAGAAATTCTGACACTCTTAACTGTTATTGCATGCCTGCTTGTGCCTTTTCCAAATGCTAGTGACTAGAATTAACAGAAATATATATTTTTAAAATGGTTTTGATTTTTTTCATGTCTAATAGTGGGTTTTTAAAGAGCTAACTTCGAAGACAAGCATTGGGGGTAGTTATCATTTCAGAAGCATAATGAATTTTGTGATTCAGGTTGGCCCTGAAACTCAATTTAAAGCCTTCCTTAGAAGTGACTATGCTAAAATAAAAATGCACAGTAAGTAAAGTACAGCTCAGAACAGCAGTTAGAAAGTTAAGTCTCACTCTGCTTTCCATGCAAGCACAAAGCATAACATATCTGAGCACTATATAAAAAATATTACTGGAAATACTCACCTGACTCCTCTCTTACATTCTATTATTTCTCCTGTGCTCTTTAAGTTTTTTTTCATCTTTCTTTCTGTAAAGGAGAATAATTTCCTTCTCTCCAATTCAGCTTCCTCCTTTGCTTTTTCCTACTCACCCACACAGTTTCTGGAATTCCAGAATTTAAAAGAACTGTGGATCCAATCCTAGAGTTAAATACCAAGTTCTGAAAGCTTTAGCATAGTTGAAGATCAATAACTTAAATTGTGTTTGTGTTCTCTTATTTCCAGCAAAGATATAAAAACACTAGAATAACATTCAGCAATGAATCTATTTAGATAACTGTAACATTAGAATGAGATCACCATTCTGTAAAGAGCTATGCTCATACAGCAAAACATAAGATTTTTATAAATTTGAACTATATCATTATCTCTGATAACTTATTTTCATGTTTAGCTGTTATGAGAAGGGCATGCCTACTTCTCTCCTTTAGTAGTCATTCTAAATGATGCATACAATGCTTCAACAAATGAAATTATTCATATCTTTAAGTATTTATAGCCACCTTATTATAAGATATTTAGGAGATAAAAATCGAGAGAGCTAAGACGAGCATATTGTACACAAATATAAGCGTTTTCTATCCCATAACAATTCCATAAGCAACATTTATTACCTGCATCCATGACACACATTTTTAAATGCCAGGTCTTGTAAACACAAAATCCATCTGTATAGCATTTTTTCAAGCAGCTTAATAGCCATAGTATCAAATGTTGTTTCACACATAGTATCAACATTTGATGTTTCATTGACAGAGTAACAGGAAGCCACCTCAATTACTGTTACTTTGTAGAAGATAGTGCCAGAACTTCAAGGTGTTACTTCTCAGGAATCATGAACTCCAGCAGTCTTTAAAGATAAAATGACATATGACAAACAGTAAAAGTAAAGCCAATTTTTAGGGACCAGTGTTGACTATCTACAAGAATGATCTCTATATCCAGTATAGAAATCCGACCAAGAGAGAAACACAAAACCAGTTGCCTTTTTAAAATAACGTACCCTCCTCAAAAAAAAACCCAAACCAACCAACACCCCCCACCCTAAAAGTACGAGTTTTTAACTATTGTTATGGTGACCTTGGTACCTAATCTATTTGCATAGTCATGTGCTGACAGGATTAATTACTGAGTTCCAAACTTGAGCAGAAATCATGTATCTCGCTAGCTGAATTTAGTCATAGACATAAGTACTCAGTCATAATCAATATTGAGAAGGCAAATGGTTAAATAAAAGCTTAAGACTTGTAAAAAAATCTTTGCCAAAAAAGCCCCACAGCATGTAAAAAAACCCCTTTCATTTAAGGAGATGTCCTATGACATTGCTTTCAGTCTTTCTGCAGACTCTTTAGTCTTCATAAACAACTTTTTAGGGATCTGCAAAATAATAATTAAGAAAAGCAATCCCACTGTCCATAAGCTTCAATTTAACACCACTAGGTGTAACAATCCACTAGATGAACTTATTTTTTGGAAGATCATAGATCACAGGAAAATGCAAATCAAAGAGACCAGGCTTTAGAAATCCAGGACTTTTTTTCCTCTGTTTAGTAAAACAAGCATTATCTAATAGTCTTAACTCATCATGTGGAAAAAAAATCCATCACATTCTTATGAGTGCTGCAGGAAGGGGGAAAAGGAAAAAATGAATCCATCTACACTCTGTAGATCTCAAATTATGGGACATGTCCCACTTGGAGAAGATGACAACCATACATAGTAAAGGAGAAGCATTACTACTGTGCAGCCAAGCTTTCCACAGCATCTCATTTGAATCCTTTTGTTTTCACTGGTGAGGCCATGCTGCCAGTACTGTGTTCAGTCTGGGGCTCCTTGCTACAAGAAGGACATGGAAGTGCTGGAGCATCGGAGAAGGGCAACGGAGCTGGTGAAGGGTCTGGATCTCAAGTCTTATGAGCAGCAGCTGAGGGAGCTGAGGTTGTTCAGCTTGGAGAAAAGGAGGCTCAGGAGGGACCTTATCTCTTTCTAAAACCACCTGAAAGGAGGGTGGAGCCAGGTGGGGGTTGGTCTCTTCTCCGAGGTAACCAGTGACAGGACAAGAGGAAATGCCCTCAAGTTTTTCCAGAGAAGGTTTAGATTGGATATTAGGAAACATTTCTTCACTGAGAGGGTTGTGAAGCACTAGAACAGCCCATCCAGGGCATTTAAAATACATGTGGACATGGAACTTAGGGACACAGTTTAGTGGTGGACTTTTACTGTTAGGTTTATAGTTAACCTGATGATCTTAAGGGTCTTTTCCAATCTAAATGATTCTATTCTCTGATTCGTCTGTCTGCATCTGCAGTGCAGAACTCCACAAACAGGAGACTGAAGAAAGTATAGTGGGACAGAAGACAAGCTTTCGATGTAAAAGATTTATAGGACCAGTTGTACCTTTGCATGTAATTGTTCCTGGAGTAAGCAGGAAAGTAGGTTTTCCACTTAAAAGGGTTATGTGCAGAAACTGGAGAAGAAGCTGAGGTTCCAGAAGATAGGTAAGGGTGTAGCTCGGGTAAGTGTGGCATGAGCTAGAGTCAGATAGAGAGCTGTAGCCATGTTCTCTAATGAAGTGACTTCCAACTGACCCCAGTGTATTTATCCAACTGTGATCTTTCCAACTCTTATTGAAACCCCTTTTCTGATACCTGTTCCAAATTCTTCATTCATGTGCACTTATCCTCAGACCTAACAATACACTCCATCACTGCGGCTATACCCAGACAAGGTATCTGGACTCATAAATCCTCCTCTCCTCACAGGTAAACTCGGGAAACCACCTTTTTCAACAGTATAGCAGAAGTCACTCTCTCCTTCCTTACAAGTTGCTTTCTGATACAAGACAAAGATTCCCCTCAATCTCATATTCAGCTTGCAGCTCAAGCCTGAGCAAAGACAAGATCAGAATCATGTAAGCTAGCAACAGGTGTTTAGCCAGATAATACAAAAACGAGCACAAATCCCTTCATTTCCACATCTGTATCAAAAGACATGAGTAAGAAAAATGGAACACAAAAAGGTTAAACAGAGCACCTGTCAATGTGCTTTATGCTAAAAAAAAACACCTATTGTCAGCATTTGTTTCTAGTATTTTGTTTAAATTTCATAAAATACTTCATAGTGATTTTAGATCAGACAAATTACTTCTTTAACATATTTCTTTAAGATAAACACATTTATACCACTTGAATACAGCTTATAGTTTGGTGTACCTCAAATTTGACACTGCCACAATTCCTAACAAAAATATACACAGAAGGTTGAAAAAGCTATCATCTCTGCAAATTACTTATGGATGTGCTTGTATGGTACTCAGGACAAGGGGAACTAAACTATGTCAAGGGCAACTAAAAACACTGATAATATAAATATTTTATGACTCAGGAAAACTTCCAATTGTAAGAAAAAAGTAATGAGAGACATGATATAAGGACAAAGAAGCTTTTTACAATGTAAAATTATCATTCAGGGAAATAAATTAGAAGAATTTGGTCAAATACAACTGGGATTTTGGAAAAAGTAACAAATGGCCAATGAGACATTAATAATTGTAAGGAAAATTTATGCCCATTAATAATGACAGAATGGAAAATTCTAAAATCTGTTTTTCTGGCAATGAGAAATCAGGCTTTAATTCCAAGAAGGATATATATTGTCATCTAGAGGAGCTGACAAGTTTATTTTTGTCAGATGAGGACCCCACACTCAAAAAATCATACTTACTTATCAGAAAACTAAATCTACTAATTGGGAGTATATATGAAAAGTAGGACTAGTGAAAAATTTTAGGGATACTCAAGGACAATACAATGATTCAGAACCCCATATTTCTGTTACTGGGGAAGGCATGATGGGGACAGAAGGATTAATGCTGCCAGGCTACTTTGCCTAGCTCATTTCTGGGTGCCTCTTGCATTGCTTCTTGTGGAGAGGCATGCAATTTACCTAAAACTGAGAAGACAGGGAGTACTCTCTACTTTTTCATATGCTCCAGAACATTGGTTCCCACTTTGTTTTGAGCAACAGATCACTATCAGCCCTCAGCAATTTTCAAAAGCCACCACACACCCATCTGATCAAACTTTTAATTGGAAACACTGTTTAAAACACTGTTATGGTTTAGCCAAACAGATGTTCAATTCGCCATAGCCTTGGAATCCACTAGGGATTTGCAGACAACAGCTTGGAAACCATTCCAGCTTTTGCAAAGGTACAATGATATTTTCTACTCCATCCATCCCTCCAGACCTTCTGGTTTCTGTGTGAAACATTTCTGCTTCTTCATCTGATTTCCCCTGGGATTAATTTTAGGGCCTGCGACTGCTTTTAGCTTCTGAAGTAGGAGCAAACTGGCATTTGCCATTGCCCACAAGTTTGTGAACAACAGAAGTAAAAGTGATCTGCCTATCCATAATATTGCTACTGCTAGAAAAAGGAACAATAAAAAACCTACAGATTTAAGAAAATGGGAACAGTATACACTTGATACGTGTTTAAAAAATTATCGTCAATCAATGAAGACAACAAACGTATTTACAGATCCAGAATGATTTTAAGAAATTAACAGAAACTGCTAAAAATCCATGCAAACACCAGTAAGGTGGCTTGAGAGCCCTGGCTTCTTGCAGCAGCAAGACATTACCTATCACTTTAACAGTGATATTCCAGTCCTGTAGCAGGCAGGAACTCCAAGTTCAAAACACATACTTTAAGCTTGTTGGGGTTATGAAACTCTGAGAAAATTGGGAGAAAGAATCTTCTCTTCATTTTGCAGCCCCTGCTGTTAAAAAGAGCAGCTACAAGTCCCTGCCTTCCTGAGTGGCAGGACTGGTCACAGCCTGCTGAGCTCACCATTTACGGGCTGATGGCTGCTGTAATCCAACAGCCACTGCCTCTCTCTGATGATGGATTCGGCTGAACAGTGGGGTCAGCGATATCTGACCAATGTGACAGCCATGGCTCCTGGATCACCACAGGTCCTGCTGTGAGATCCTTCTGCAGCTCCTCAGGGTCAACATTAGGTCTACCTCCAACTGTGAATATTTTCCCTTTATCATCTGCAATCTTTACAATTGCACTTTTTCAGACAGTTTAGGCACAGGTGGACCAGCAAAGGTGACAGTACAAACCTCTGTGAGAGGGTAGTGTTAAAGCTGCCATTAGTCGCTATACTGTTCCTTATCTTCTAGCCCTTTACTAATCCACAAAGAATTTTAAGTGACTCCCTACTTCATTTTGTTAACAGTCTTCAGTTACAGAACTTTTTAAAAACTTTTGGGTCACATTTTCCTAAGCATCTGGAAATTACTCCTTCAAATAACTTACAAAGCTCTAAGACAAAACTACTTATGCAAAAGCCATGATGGTTGCTATCACACCTATCAATGTTCCTATTGACTGTCTGCTTTATCACAATCACTGGCATTTTGTCTGTCATGGTAGCTTGACTTTTTAGTCCATTAGTCCATGAGCATCCCTAAAACCCTTTCTAAAACTAGGGTCACATTTGTTACTTTCCATTCCTCTGTTATGAAGGCTAATTTAAGTACCAGATTACACAACACAGTTCATGGTTTGCTTACCAATTTAATTTCTGAATTTTTCTAGGACTGCTAAATGAACAGCATGTTATTGGGCAATTTATTAATGTTTATTGAATTTGTTTTAAAACCTTTTATTGAGATAGCAAATCTGAACTATTCCCTATAAAAAACAACTCCTATTTGGGGATATCCCTAATCATCCTGTCATAAACCGTGCCAATGCAATGAGTTCAATTTCTTTCCATAATGACATTGTCTTTTTCCTTAACCACAACTATCTCTTAAACTCACCTCCCTGCTAGCAAAATTTACAATGGAAAAAGATGGGGTTTGCCTTTTAGAATTTTAGCCCATTGCATTTCAAAATCTTTTTGTTCTGCCTCATATTAGCTCTACACTTGCCAGAATTGTGCTCTTTTCTGCTTTGCTTGCTTGGATTTTGCTTTTTTTAAGAATCTGTATTTATTTCTAGTAGCTTCTTTTACTGCTGAATTGTGTTGGAAAAGTCTTACTTAATTGGGTTAGAATCTGAAAAGAAAGTCCCCATGTATTTTTAGTGTTTATTTAAACTGTGTCTTCATTACTATACAATTCTTTTTTAAACAAGACTCGACTTTTTTTTATTATTATTTTTTTCTCCTACAAGTATGACAATCTTGAGTATGATTATCTCACTACTGAACGGTTCTTCCACAGTCATTTGTTGTATGTTAATCTAGACTAAATCAAGGGCTGTCTCTTTCCTTCTGGATTCCCTATCTTGTTTGCTCAAAAATTAGTGCTCAGTGATATCTAAATACACAGCCTGTGCATGATGACCCAATGAGGCCTAACATTAAGTTTATCCAGTCTATACATATAGAACCAAGAACTGTTGCTATGATCAAGCTTTGGGGTTGTACAGACTCCCCAGTCTCCTACAGTATTTCACAGCAATTGCCTCCATCTCACCAACTAGTTCAGAGTTCTTACTAAAGTTCTCCTATTCAGCCATAGAACCATATAGAACTATATTTTGTGGTTTATTCTGATAAAATTAAGCTATTGGACTGTATTTTCTTTGGTACATACTGCACCATTTGTCTGCACAGTCCAAACTACCTACCATCTCTATAATCAGTCAGGCACTCAACATTCCATTATCTCTGCAAGATTTAAACACTGACATTTCAGTGTGCCTTTAAATTAAAGGGTTACATGCAGACGTACCTGGAGAATTCCCAATTGAACGCATCTTTACCGCTTTTCTGACAACTCATTACTTTTAAGGCATAATGGAAGCAGAGCACTATGAGATAGGAATGTGCCAAGATACCAAATAAAACCTAGTGTAGGTTCCTTCCCAACAGAGATCAAATGGCATTTGAAAAAAAGGACTAATGAATGGAATACAGGAATGGAATACATGAAGGATGCTATGGAAGTATAAGAAGTCCTTCTGCATACACTGCAGACCTTTGTGATATTTGCATTTACTTCCTTTTATGAGAAGGGAGAATCTGTTCTTAGTGCTGTGGAGAAGAGAAAAGAGAAGAGAAGAGAAAAGAGAAGAGAAGAGAAAAGAGAAGAGAAGAGAGAAGAGAAGAGAAGAGAAGAGAAGAGAAGAGAAGAGAAGAGAAGAGAAGAGAAGAGAAGAGAAGAGAAGAGAAGAGAAGAGAAGAGAAGAGAAGAGAAGAGAAGAGAAGAGAAGAGAAGAGAAGAGAAGAGAAGAGAAGAGAAGAGAAGAGAAGAGAAGAGAAGAGAAGAGAAGAGAAGAGAAGAGAAGAGAAGAGAAGAGAAGAGAAGAGAAGAGAAGAGAAGAGAAGAGAAGAGAAGAGAAGAGAAGAGAAGAGAAGAGAAGAGAAGAGAAGAGAAGAGAAGAGAAGAGAAGAGAAGAGAAGAGAAGAGAAGAGAAGAGAAGAGAAGAGAAGAGAAGAGAAGAGAAGAGAAGAGAAGAGAAGAGAAGAGAAGAGAAGAGAAGAGAAGAGAAGAGAAGAGAAGAGAAGAGAAGAGAAGAGAAGAGAAGAGAAGAGAAGAGAAGAGAAGAGAAGAGAAGAGAAGAGAAGAGAAGAGAAGAGAAGAGAAGAGAAGAGAAGAGAAGAGAAGAGAAGAGAAGAGAAGAGAAGAGAAGAGAAGAGAAGAGAAGAGAAGAGAAGAGAAGAGAAGAGAAGAGAAGAGAAGAGAAGAGAAGAGAAGAGAAGAGAAGAGAAAGAAGACCTCTGGGGCTAGCATTTTTCCTATTGGCTGCAACTCACTTCTTTTCCTTTTTTGAGGCCTCTGGTTGGAGCACCTTCTTTCTGCATTAAATTATGACATGGAATTAGGCACAACAGAATCCAACAGCTACACTGCAGCATCCAGTGTATATTCATTATTATTTATCTGTACTACCATAAATCTTGGAAGGCCTCACCATGGGCCACTTCATATTATGCCGGGCCATGAATAAACACACAACAAAATATAGATATGCTTAAATTCTACATAAAGAGACAATGGAGGGATTATGGCAGAGTCCAAATGCAATAACACAGTACTGCTGTGATATGCATTGACATTAATACATCTGCAATGTAACTGTTGTCTAGCTGGATTGCTTAAAGCTCCATAGTACATAAAACTTTTAAGAAAAAATTAGAGGGAAGATAGTGAACACTTCTGTATATGAAGAAGTCAACAAATAACATGAGAGGCAGCTGAGGAGAGAATATTCAGTGTGGTCTGAAAATTTAATGACCAAATGATGGAAGTTGGCATCATATGTTGATCAAAACCAGAGTCAACCTCTTGATACAGAAGGAGAGGTATCAGGTAGAAGTAGTCCTGATGAGCCTTGAAAATAAAGACAGATAGCTTATCTTTATTGCTTTAAAATGAAGCAGGAAATTGAAAATAGCAAAGGAGTAGGTTTGGAAAATGGTATTTACAGTACAGCAGCAGTTTGACTAGCTAATAAGCAAGGCAAGGCGGCATTTTGTCAAGGCAAAGCAAAAGATTTTCTAAGAAAGACTTGATCCATGAAAAACATGCTGACAGAGAAGAATGATCATCCTTTAAAGACTGGGAAAAGATTCCCAAAATGCAGGTGTACACTAGATTTGATGACAAAACAAATGACAGCAATGATGGTATCATTCATAAAGAGTCCAGAGAGGTTTTGTGAGAGCACCAACATAAACACAAAAAAACCTATTAACAAAAGACCAGTAGTTGTAACTGGAAATAAAGAACTAAGGACATTGCTGAAGAAAATTTTCATGCATTAAATCGGCTTAGGACTGGAAAAGAAGAGGTATATAAAACACATAAAACATTGTTTTTCCTATAAACACTGTGAAATGAGAAAATTCTTTCATGTCACATTTATTACTAACTTGTTACAGCTATCTATGCCACCATGTTTTGACTTTCAAGGGTTGAAGAAAAACAATGTTCATGACGTTACAATGTGAGGAGTGCCTCATTCCACACAAATAAAGACAAATAAATGCTACATTCAGGACAGCCGCCATACAAGCGGAGAGTAAACAGCAAGAGAAGATCTCATACACTTACAACTAACATGCTGAATGTTCCTTTGCTCTTCCATCTTAGTGCACAGAAGGAAACTTACTCTGTGGCTGTAGTTTGGTATTTCAGCTCTTGAGAATACCTCAAGAGCTGACAATATGTAGCTGTGCAGCAAATGCCCACTCACTACATTCCAGAACATCACCTTCTCTTGATCTTTTCTTGCTTTTCTCCTGGTTTCAGTTATTTGCAGCATCACAGCTTGAGTTAAACCAAAGAAGCAATCAAATAAGGTACTCAGTAACCGGGGTAAGCAGCAGTGAGGGCTGGAGAGCTGGTTACAGCAGGACACATATCAGAGTTCCTTCTTTTCCAAACATTTTTAACAGCACTGCTGCAGGCAGGAGAGAGCTATGCCCCAACATTATCTCCCTCAAAGTACTGGGAAGTTGCAATCACAGGAAGGGGAAGCAGTCACACCCAGGTGATCTCAGTGGTGATGAGAGAAAAAATCAGATAGAGATGAAACACGCAGAGGATTCCTCATACCCTACTCTCTGGCGTGCCACTTTCCTTCCTTTTCTCCTCTGAAACTAGATCTGAGACACTTCTGATGTAAAGGCACAGCTGGAACACTGTGTTTAGGGGCTTTTTGGCAATCACCTAATCTCCCTCTGCTTTTGTTTCTTTTACCCAGCTTACTGCAAGTAAAAAATATATATGGCAAATAGGAGCAAAAGGTGAAAACAACAAACATATAGATCTCAACACATTAAAAAGAAAATACACTGAGCAAGATTTTTTATGCAAAATGAAACATTTAGTGTTCTGAAACATTTCAGTTTCTGAAATGAAATCATGATTTCATTTCATATTGAAAAATACCAGTTTCATTTTATATTGCAAAATCTCAAAAGAATAAGTGTTCAGGTTTTTAAATACCCATCCCCTAATAAGCGCAACAAAATTGTGGTTTGGGTGCTGTTGAAGGTGATGCATTTCAAAATCATTAAGTTTTGTGTTTGAACAAGAAATTATAGCTTCCGCTTGGCACTAATTTTATTTTGCAACCCATCGTCTTCTCTTCTTAGTTGTAACTGTCATCTTGAATCCCCAATTCATACAGTAATTCACAAATAGTCACTGAGTCTTCTTTAATGCTTCAAAGTTCTTATACTCCTCTCCAGCAGAAAACCAAAAACTTCAAGAAAAGCATTTACTGAAAATTTTAAACTTAAATCTATCATATATTCAGTGCAATGAAAAATACCAGTAGCTATCCATTTAGTTCTCTCCTCATGTATATTTTTCAAACCCATATAAAGGGCTTTAATTTTGTTTTGGGGGTTTTTGTTTGTTGGTTTGTTTTTTGTTTAACTGCGCTCTCTAGTCTACTTCTGATCTGAGTCTGATTTCTTTTTTGGTCTTGTTCTTTCTTCAAATTACTTTCATTTCATGCTGGTCTTTTGCCAAGCAATAAAAATAATTCTGTGCTTTTTAACCTTTACTCACCAATTATTATCTGTGTCCTTGCTTCATGAGAAAGAATCTCTAATTGTCCTTACACACAATTCCTCCAGACTTTTTTGATAATTATCCACAAATTCAGTAACATTTCCAGTTCTTCCCTCCTTTTTTTTTGATATTAAGACAGAGATGAAAACATCCTTGAATTTAAATACCAGAAAGGAAATACAACATCATAAAAAAGGGCACAGAGTTTACAATGCTCCTTTTGTTATACGGGGAAAACACCTACATGTAGTTTTTGCTCATTTGTATATAAAAATAGGAGTCAAAGCAATGACTGTACCCATAGCTACAGGAAAAGAACTTCCTCCCTAACCCAAGCACAGATATTTATAGCTATTTTTGGGTGAATCCACTGATATATGATATGGGTAATATGTAGTTCCTGCCTAAGACTATAGGTAATCAGCAAATGTGATCAAATTCACTCATGATACCAGCTTAGTTTAATTTAACCAAGGTACACTGACACAAATAAAAGTGTATATTTATTAACATTTCAGTATCCAACCCAGCAAGACAATTATGTTAGTAAATCAGTTTGCAATATCTATACAAATATTAGTGGTATAGACAGTTTTTACAGATCCATAAATTTCAAAAAGTTTATCGGTCAAAACACAGAGCAAGTCAGAGACACACCATTCTGAAAATAAAGAAAACAAACAACTTAGAACTCCCTACCTAATTGCAGTAGGGAAGAACTTCAGGGTCCCATGGTGAATTACCTAAGAATAATAAAATCCTTAATGGGTATACTGTATATATTTTCTAAAAAGAACTGAAGTAATTTGATGTAAGTCAAACCTCTTGATTCACATTTTTATCACTATTAGTTTGCCAACATCAGTAAAGACTAACTATTGAAAAAGTCAATCATTTTGATGTACTTACAGCTGAATTTTCTCATCATGTGACCAACTATCCACAAAGCCTCTGTGCCATTAAGAAGTTTTGAGGAATATAGTATTTGGTACTGCCAAAAAAACATAATTAAAAGAATGCATGTAAATTACACTAATTTTCTAATTAGAAATGGTTTATGATTAATTCACATCTAAAGTACAAGTGGGGAAAAGCAGGACTTACATTATCCCAATAGGCAGGTTCCAGTACAATCAATGAGACAGTGACAGAATGCACAGTAAGAAGTCACAGTAGGGTCCTGATCTTGCAACTGAACTTTCACAAAAAGAACCCCGCACTACTGCAGAATTTCTGAATTTCAATAGGGCCCTACCCACACATAATCAATTACAGAGTCTGTCTATGTGGGAGTAACAACAGCGAGAACAGGACCTGTTCCTCCACACACCTGCAAAAATACCAAGATTAAAAAAAAATAGAATTAGTAACACACAGCAAAATCTACTGTTTTATTACAGCATTTAGCACATAATACAGGAGTTCCATACATCTTTAAGCTGCATATTTTATAGGAATTTTTAGCTCCTTTTTTAAAGAATGTTGGTTTAAAATTGCTTATGAATTTTACATGTAGTGGCAGCACATTATGGAAGCTTTTGCTGATATTACTTGAAATATAATTTTTAATTATCATTTTCTAAAAATCATATATCCTAGTTTCTTTGGTCTGTTGTGCAATAGTCACTTTTTAGTGCTTCAACCTTCTTAAAATCTGTCCCACAACATCCATTTTATGGACATAGCATAGGCTTGTAAATTTATTGAAGTCCTCATGACTGTGAAAGTATCTGACCACACATAGTAGCAACAACGACTAAAGTCTTCAAAAATACAGAATGAAAAGCAGTTTAGAACTAGTCATTTTTAGACAGAAAAGTGGCAGCTTTTTGAAACAAAAAATCCTTATGAAAAGCTTTGCCAACTTTAAGGACTTCGTGAACACAGGAAGAACACAACGTAGTGTTAAACAAGAATACACCACCACTTTGCTGTTCACACAAAATTTAACATCCATTACTTGACCTTATTCTTCTTATTAAAACACATCTATGTTGATCTTTAAAAGGAAAATGTTACAAATTACATTATCTTTATATATTATAACCATTTAAAAGCCAGTTAGCCATAGGTTCCATTAAGTAATATTTAACTGGTGACACTAGGCAAGACTACTGGTGACAAAGGTTTTAAGAACCAATAGATCCTGGAAACATGCAAAAAACCCCATTTCTTAATTCTTTTAATACAGAAAGCTCTGCAGAAACAACAATACTTAAAAACAAATAAACAAAAAAAGCTGGGACCAAATGAAAGAATTTGAGAATCTGACAACCCAAAAGCTGCATAAAATGGAATGCAGTTTGTTTGAGGTTTTTTTTTAGTAATGACTAATTGTTCTCTTCTTGGCTTTGATTTTGTGAAAAAAAAAAAAACAACAAAAACGAAAACAAAAAACCCCATGAAAATTAGCAGTAAGTGGAAAAGAGTATCACAGGTTTTTGTTCCTTGCTGCCAGATTGATGGTTTTCAACTGGGCAAACAAAATTTGACATTTCAAGACAGTTACCTTATGATACTGAAATGAAAGTGTTTCTTCTCATGTTACATCTTTCAAATTTTACATTTTGTAGGCATGACTCTTGGGCTTCTGTTATTCTGAGAAATTCAACTGTTTTTAGAGAATATGCTACAGCACTGAATTCTGTTTAAAGAATGTTGTATCTTGACCTGTGTCTAACATTACACAGAAAATTTTAAAATATCAGACGTATGCCAAGTTAGTGTGCCTACCTGAGCTTGTACAGTGAGTGACACAGCACCCCTGGCACGTGTAATCTGCCCATTTCTCACTGACTGAGATGAATGGTCAGACAAGGCCTTTCAGTGCAATTTTGGTGACAAAATCATGAAGTTACAAATTTAGCATTTCCCAAGTTGCAATGCAGTGTGGTAACTTGATGAAGCCTGATTCTAATATTGTTTTTTCTCCCCGTATCTAGCTCCACATCTTTCTTCACAAAGGAAGTTAATTGGAATACAATGCGTATTTTCTGAACTGTTCCAAAAGAGTAGGTTGTAGGATGGGTCAGGGACACATAGCTGCAGTCTAAGTTACAGTCAGTTTCTGGAGAGAGCTGAAAACACAGTTTTACAATTTTGACAGCCTAAGGAATAGCTCAGAGCTAATACCCAAACAACCAAAGAAATTAAATACTGACGCCGTCTCAACAGTTCCCTTCTCTGACATGGACAAGGAAAACATTTTTCTAATCCAGATATAGAAAACACCATATCATGGCATGATTCACAAGCATTTTGGGAGATTAGGAGGCCCTGGCAAAACCAAGGCTTTTTCATGACTAGCAGAAGTAATGAAGTCTAGTTTCCTACCTGCATGCTTATAGGTGCCACAACACACTTGTGCCAAAGCTAGCCTGGCTGTTTTCCCCTTCCTTTCTAAACAGATCACTAAATTTCAGCTTCTGATGTTTAGGAGAACAGGAGGCAGCTCATATTGTGGCTAGGTCCGAGCTACACGTGTCGACTGGCAGACCAACCAAGCATGCTGACCTGCAAGGCAACAGGTTGAACAGAAGAGAAAATTTCTGAGTCCGTGCTGCTTTTTCTACCCCAGGGGCACTAATTTGAGTCACTTCTCTACTCACAGCTGCTAAATTTCATCCAAATTGCAGAAACTTGACTTTGTGACCTCTACCTCTATATCAAATGCAGCTGAAATTAAGCAGTGGATTTGAAAGTTATTAGGAGATAACACGATCCTATATATCTTGTTTTGCTCAGAACCTAGGCATGAAAACACTAGCAAAATCACTGTGAAAATAATGATTTTTATGTCGCTTATTGTTTTCACTCAGGAGTTACACCACAAAGTCAAATACAACAGAGCACAATTGTTACACAGTGATAGCATAAACGAATCCACAGAATATAGAGACACTTTCAGTAAAGCTGGCTTCATTTTGCAAGGTGAACAGGGCCCTGAATATAGGTTGCTTCATAAAGGTGAAAATTTAACAGAATTACTTTTTTTTTTTTAACTTACCGTGACTACAACTGACTGCCCTTCATGGAGATCCCTGCTTCTCTTCCAACTCCATACTGTCTTTCCTCAGGCTTAAAAAAAGTTCAATGATACACAGTTCAATGAAACAGCTGCATTAAGTCTAATCAGTCTATTCAGTATACCTGTACTTTTGTGAGGTTTTTGGTTGGGTTGAGGTTTTCTTTTTGTGTGTTTTTTGTTTGTTTGGTTTTTTTTTTTTTTTAGAATAAGCATAGTGATTTTTAAAGCATCACCTTAAATCCTGACCTTACTGCCTGGATCCTGATATCCCAAATTAGGGAATAGTTTTTAATAATATATAAAACCCAGTTCCTTTTCTATAAATAGCATTCACAATGCTCTGTTAACCCTTTCTATTGATATAGCACTACATTTTTAACTTGTGTATTTCTCACTAAAAAGGCAAATTTGAAATCAGAGAGCATTATTTGTTGCTGGATTCCAGCAACTGATGAAGGAAGGAAAGAAATTGAAAAAGTATAAAGACCTTCCTAAAACTCCAGTAAAAAAGAAGAGAGACAAAGAATAATCAGTGTGGAAAAGTTAATAGAAAACATTAGAGGAAAGGTTAGCAGGACACAACAGATGTAAGAGTCTGTAAGGGAAGTGAAAGAGATTCAAGCAAAAGGAGATGGAATAAAAGAAATAAAGTTATATTCTAAGCAGGGTAATGAAAATGAACTTTTCAAAACTGTTTGACATTGGCCTAATTCTTCTTTTGTCAAAGTGAAAGAACTACATCAATTCAAAAAATGCCTTAAGAAAACCTTAAAACCATTTAACTTTAAGCATTTGGAGTAGCTAAACTCTGCTCAGCTAAGCAACTAGCTAAGTGCTTAATTTGGAAATCAATTTACATCCTATTGTTATCTTTCTCTAGGTCTGTAGTATCAAAAACACATTTGAAACTGAGCCTCAGCTCCTTACCCTAATAACACTCAGACTCACACTTTGGTGCTAGTTGGGATCCAGCCCATTGGTTACCAGATAGGCAAAGTCAAATACAAGATGCAAGGGACTAACCTGGATTCAGGCTCTTCTCTCTGATACTCATGCAAGTATTTTTACTTAAGTGCAAGATTAATCGTTTGAGGAAGAGAATGCAGATAGTTAAATGCTCAAAGTTAATTCAAGAATCACTTCTCTAAAAGAAAACTAAAGAAAAAATGGCTGAGAAAGAACAAAGAAGCAGATTGTTGAATCTGTATTAAAAATAAATGACCTCTGGGTTACTCTCAGTGCACTGTGCCTGAAAACTTCTGTTTCTTTCTGGTTTAAGTATTAAACCTTGTTTTTAAAACATGAAATGGTAAAGAACCCTGGCAAAGATTAAATAAGTTCAGTGGTTGATAAGAGTACTAAAGTAATTCTTAACACAGGGTGTAGCTCAGATGTTGCCATAAAGAGCTCAGCATCTCTCTTGGCTATTTAAACACACTTCCAAACCCAATTTGGTAAACAGCTGAGACAGGGTTAATATCCCATATTCCAAGAGGATAAACTGTGGAAATCATAAGCCACTAATAGGGTTCTGTCCCTTCTACTCCTTACTCTACAATAGCTACCAAAAGAAAACAGAAATTGAGCCATTTGTTGAGATACCAAAAAAGGTGTGGGGCATCTCTCAGCATTTTCTGAACTTCTGGTCACTGTGATCCATCTCCTGAACTATGGATCATTCTGTGCACCGTTATTTTAAACTGTTACCTATCCAAATTACCAGTAAGTCAACAATAACATGTAACAACTATATTCTTACACAAGCAAGCCCCTGCTACCAATTTTCCATCCTTTGTTTATATCTCTAAAAGAAAGGAAACTCCTCAGTTTTTAGATCTGTATTTAATAAATCCATACATATAAAAATCATTAGCTAGTGATTTTTATGAGTAGGATTAAAGACCTGATTAGGACAGTGAAATAAAAAGAGAAACAGTTCCTCTCTATTCAGTTACCTTTTCACAAAACAGCTAAACAAAATAATGTTTTGTTCTTCTCAGGAGAATTATTAGCACTACTAAAATTTTATAAATGTTGTGAAGCTCAGAGTTCAAAACGTCCCAGAGACTGGGAAAATAGAGAAGCAAATTAACATCTTCCATCAGTCTTAAAAGAAAAAACTTGTATGGCAAAAGAGCAAACAAACTAATACTAGCTAAAAGCACTAGATCCCCCCCCTCCTGCATTAATTTCAGTAGCATTTCATTTAGTTGCAGGCATACACATTTGCAAAATTCAAACTTCAGTCTTCCAAACAGTTTCATACATCCTGAAGTTCACTCTTTTAAGTAGTGCTACTAATAAAACTATTAATGTGAACAGAGTTAAGGACATGCACGGGAGTACGGTTAAAGAAAGTAATAAAGAAGTTAACAAATGAATTCAGTGTATCACTAACAATTATTCTTGCAGTTAAGGACAGCAAGGAATAAAGCAAAGCTCGAAACGCTGAACAGCTGAAATATGGGGTGTGGAAGAGAAATTAGGATATGGCCCCAGAAATTACCCTACAAAAATCTAACTTCAACACCTATAAAATAACAGAATCAGTGGTAAACAGCAAAAAGTAATAGAGCATCCCTAACTTAACAGTCATGACAACCACACTCTTTTCTCACCATTTGATGAGTCTTCTTCGGTTCAAGGTTGAAGTTCATGGGTGCTGTGGAGAAGATCACTTGGCCACTGCTCTGCTGTAATTAATCCATGAATAAAGAATGGGCTTCAGTTTTCACAGATACCAAGCCAGAACTTTTCACAATATTAAATCCACAAAAATATTAAAATACTTGGAAGGTACAATTAGACCATTTAAGCAAAACTTTGCAGCAGAACCTAAGTTTAATACCAGATCTTTTCTTAAATCCTCAGGGATTTATTATTATGAGTCAGGCTTATAGATTTGAGATTTGTTGGAGTCAATACTGTAAGATGCTAACGAAATACAGAGATCCAACCTGTTGATGACTACCCCACTAGTCTTTATGCTATATTGAGCATTTTAGTGGTTCCAATAAAATCTGAATGGAAATTTGCTATTGAAAACTCAGGAGGTAAAGAAAAAAACCTAGTCTTATTTTTCATGAGGAAGCTCATGGGAAATCTAATCAAGTGTATGCATGTCCTAAGCCAGCATATACTTCTTGCAGTCCTTACAATCTATAGAAGCATCCTTAGATCAGATTTATTCTGGCAAATTCAAAACTCTGTGTTTATTGTACAATAGCATGTGCTGTCCACTTTAGTCCTTCCTAGATTACAACCTCTGTCATTGCAAGCAGACTAAAATTGCAAAAGCAATGAATTCCAAATCCTGTATTTGTCAGGGTAAATTAGAGGCTGAATAGCTACAGCAAGAAAGCAAAACATACATGAAGGAGGATGCCCAACTACAGTTACTAGGTTATTAAACTGAAAATTTAAATTTCAAGTGATATGAAATTTACAGGGGAGGCCTGAAGGGAGGCTTAGATGAACCTATAACAAGGATCTAGAAGGCTGGATGAGCATCGGGGGCAAGGCAGGGCAATAAGTAGGAAAAAAAAAATCAAATTTCCACTGGCTCTATGTCCATATACAATCCAAACACTGAATACCAAAACAATATGTAGGTGTGCAATTATTATAATCATGTGAGTGTACCTTAGTGCCCCCCAATTGGTCTAACTTACCTAGAGACTTCCCAGATGAAACGGAGTAACATGCCAAGAACCCAGGCAAGTCAAATAGTCTAACTAAAAAGTTACATAGTAATGACACAACGCCAGTTTTCATTACAACAAATTCCTCTAATCCTCATAGTTGTAAAATAAATCTTAAAAACACATAGCAAGGTAATTTGTAAAGTAATGCATGCCTGAGCCAGAAGACAATCCAGTATATCCAAGCAATCCAGCTGGGGAGATGTCATCTCAGCAATGTAGGTTATTATAAGCCCCTCTTTATACTGATTTTCTCTGACTTCTAATTTACAAATCTGGGGTCTCAGGATTCTCCACGGCATAAACTCAGGATTCCTAAAGAAGTGGCTTCTAGGTCTCTAGACTGGATCCAGTTGTCAACAGTTCCTATCATCTGACATAAGAGGATCTATGCAAGAAGTGGGAAAAAAAAAGCTGAAAGTTCTACAGACAGAACTTTCTTGGGGCTGGTGAAAATCTAAGGAATGTAACTGCCTAAGAGCTAAGGGCCATCAGAAAACTAACTGCATCTTGCTTGAAGAACAAAACACATTACTTCAGCCTTACCTCACTAACATAACGACATAGTGTGGATGGAAGAAAAGACAGATACAATAAACTGAAAACATTCAATTACACATGCTCCTTCCCTTGGCAACAAAAGAACAGATAATATGACAAATGCTGGTCATGTCACTTTTTACTGTATGAGGAGATGCTCTGACAATTTAATGGCTCTCTCTGAGGAGAAGAACCTGTAACGCAGGACAGGCACTATGAGGAGGTGCTCAGATAGTGCTGTAATGAGAACTGCATGAAGAAAGGAGTCAATTATAGAAACTGCAGCTTAACCTCATATCTGCTACCACAGCAGATAAGACATCCACCCCTCTGACGAGTCCAATTTGTTTGGGATGGAAATTTGATCTAAAGGATTGACATTACTTTTGGTGAGGCTGAAAATCCCTTTCTTTTCCTTCTGTCCTCAGCTGTGTTCCTGCTGTGACTTTTTGGCTTGTCTAGTCACTGAGGAAACACACTGATGATCCTCTCCCAGATGCTACAGCTAAAGAATGCAATAGCCACCTCCTCCTACATGGATTTTTACACCACAGCAATTGCCTTTTTCCCTTGTTCTAATTCTCTGTTAAATATTTACCCATTCTGGTCCACAAATTATTATAATTGTCCATTATTTAAGTAAAGAGATATGGATAGAGGTGTAAACTAAGACTATTACATTAGGTTTAAGCTTTATGCAGTCCTAAGTAATTCTGAGAATAATGATTGTGTAATGTCAC
The DNA here is from genome assembly GCA_013397315.1 of Donacobius atricapilla. Lineage (NCBI taxonomy): Eukaryota > Metazoa > Chordata > Aves > Passeriformes > Mimidae > Donacobius > Donacobius atricapilla. Next base: position 192,770 of record WBMY01006852.1, read on the forward strand.
TATTAGCTTTGTAAGTCCAAAACACAAGAGCATAATAATGAAGAGAACGACTCCGTGTGCTTATACATAATAATATACATTTCGGTCTCTGCAGAACTGGGGCCTATGTGCATTAAGAATGGAACCCAAGAGCAAGTACTAGACATTAGGGGATGTAAAAATTTCACTTTCATTAAAAATCTCAATGGAAGCTTAGGAATGGTATCCGAAAGGACAGTAGTGTCCTACTCATATTAGAGAATACCATGCATCATAGAAACAGTGTAACACAGAATACTGACATACTATTTTCTACATCTTTTTTTTTTGTTTATTAGGGTTGGAAAAATGAGTGAAAAATAATAACTAGAATTATTTTAGGGCAAAACTATATATAATGTAAGTACAGATAAGTGGTATCAGCAACACTATAATTTTATATTTTTCTTTACTGTTTTCACTGCTATTTCTACTGCAAAGTTTTCTTTTCACAGGCACATAACCTTCAGGACAAAAAAATTAGAAAACGTACTATCATTCTTTTCAGTTGAAAGGCACACTTCTTGAAAATTTTGCTCAGAGTAATTTTAATAAAAGAAGAGCAAAAAAGTAAATACACTGCAAATCATTTATATTTCCTCCTTTTTATAGAATGGCTTTACAATCTGAAGTTTTGTCATCTGGCTCATTTTCACTGAGGACCTGGTTTAAAAAAATTAGGAATCAGTTTTTTTAGCAGCACCAAACTTCAAGTCAGAGGAAAATATAATAACATAAATGCATAATATTAGCTGTATGATTACTTACATGTTGCATCGCACTACTTTTTTCCTTAAGGTGCTCCAGAATTACATACTCCCTGAGCAGCAGTAGTTTTCGTAGCCATGATGGTCTAGGCTTTTTGAGCTGAAAAGCTTGGGGTTCTGTTCAGCAGCAGCGGTTTAAAAAAAAAAAAAAAAAAAAGGGAGATGTTACCTCTCCCTCTCAGAACTTGTTCTGCTTATATTTTGTCAGTGCAGTTCTAGCAGGAGCAATGGAATCATGAAAAGCATTAGGCCCTGAGCCTGCTAGCGCTCGTCTGCCAGCAGTCCAACCAAGTTCAAGAGGACTTGCTCACAGACGTGAAGATTTTGAAAGTCAGTGGGAACAGAGCTCCCAGACTCCCATTATGTACTTCTGAAAAATCTTCCCCTAAATCATGAGACCAACAGTTTGCAGGTCTGAGGCCCCCGCTTTCCTTTCCCTTTCTAAAAAGTGTAACGGATTAGGAAAAAAAACCCGAAACGCTGAAGGCAGCGAGCCCGAGGAGCGGCTGGCAGGGATGCGCTGAGTCTCCCAGCCGCGGCAGGGTCCGCCGAGCTCCAAAGGAAGGACCTTCATGAGGCACAAGTCAAGTGCAGGCAGCGAGTGGCTCGGGCGGCACTGTAGCCTGCCTTTCCCCCGCGGCTTTCGGCAGCTCGCTAACCTCCATCTCGGCTTCCCCATCCCTGGAACGCGGGTGGGAGCGCTAACCCGGCCATCAGGTACCTTACGATCAGTCACAGCTTGGGGCGGAGGGGAGGATGCGGCGTGAAAATGAAAGTTCGCCTTTTCTCCGAGCGCTCAGCGCGCAGCCGAGGCGGGAGCGCTGCCCGAGTTGAACCTCGCTCCGTCAAGTTCCTCCGAGAGAGCTTTCTGCCTATTTTTTTTTTTTCGGTGTGGGGCTTTTTTGTTGGTTTGGGTGTTTGCAGGGTTGGTTTTTTTTGTTGTTTGGTAGGCGTTTTT
>WBMY01006852.1:195796-250484 GCA_013397315.1 Donacobius atricapilla
AAAAATACAGAGGACAACCTTCGGGGTTTTTTTCTCCGTTTGTTTCCTCTCCATGTTAGCAGATTAACTTCTCCGTTTAAGCGCTTTCTGCGCCTCCCACTCAATCGCTTAATTTCCCGTGTCGCGATACGTAGCCGCCTTTTGCAGGAACCCGGGTGACGGTCGTGCTGCCACATGCTGTCACATTTATCATCTCTGCCCCTCTGGGTATTAACGAATGACCAAAGTGCTCTTCATCCCCTACTGCACAGAGCTATTTTTTTCCCCCTCGTAGCGTTAAAACGCGAGTTTCCTTCCTGGACTGGAGGGGGGGAAACATAATCCGAGACCGTTTGAATCGTGCCAGCTATTTGTAGGTGTTTTTCCTCTCCTCCCACTCCCCCCAAAACCGAGTAAATACCCTCCCCATAGATAGCCCAGCCTAATACTATGATCAGAGCTGGCCATTCACCTCCTCTTCTCCGCCTACCAAATTCTCGGTCTCTGTCACCCGGGTCGCTATTTGTCATTGGCTTAGCTATTTTTTGGTGGTTGTTTCTATGTCATTTCTCGGTGGCCAGCAGCTCTCGGTCTCTGGTAGCTGTATGAGCACGATCGTGCTTATTGTGATGGGCTCCGAGATCTCTCGCCGCCGGAGCGCTGGGCGATTCCCCATCCGCACACACACATAAACACACACATAATATGTGACACGGTGCCTTTTTCTCCACGACGCCGTTTAACCCCCTCGGGGCCGGCTCTAGCGTGGGCGCTCGCCTTTCGGAGCTGCGCACACAGGCTCACAAGGCATCTTTTTGTGGCTGGAGCGCCGGCGGGGACAGCACCGTGCGGCGGGGCAGGGAGGGAGCTCGGGCGCTGCCAGGCCAGCGGGCTCCTTCCCAGCCACAGTTTCTAAGCGTTACTTTTTATTCCTCTTCCTACTTCCCTCTTCACTTTCGGCCGCCCGACCTTTTTTTNTTCAAAGCCAGAGGCGGCCGCCTTGCGCTTAGCGCCCCGGCCGCCGAAAATAACGAGTTAACAGAGGGACGTAGGAGGGACGTAAAGAAGAGTTGGGGTGCAGAAGTGCTGTACAAAAGATTTCTGTGTACATGGCTGAGAGCGTGTATTCTTAAAGTGAAATGCAAAACTTGGCGTTTCCAGCATGGCAACTGGATTGTGATTCAAGGTATTTTCTGTGTAATGCAGAAATCCAGGGGGTCAAGGAGATCCTTCTGTCTCGAATCCCTAGATTCTCTGGATTCTTTTAATCTAGTACATAAATTACACTTTTTCAGGTTTTTTTTTTTCCTGAGAATAGCTGCTTAGTTTGTCTCTGCAATTCATACCTTTGTGCCCTGGTAGAAAATTCTGCTTAATCCTTGAAACTGAGATACTAGTAAGATCCTGTTGAGATTTAGCACTCATTTCTTTAGCTCTGCATCATTACTTTCAGAATGTTTTCAGAAACGTTTTTAGCAGTCAGTATGGGAATGTGCACAAAGCAGTTTCAACCGTAGCTGTGTATACTTCAAAATATCAGGATTTGAAGAGATTTACACTACTCAGTTGTGGAAGTGCACTCACAAATACTGACTTTCACTTTCAATGAAATAACTGTCCTAACTCATAGCTAATTGACAAAAAAAACCCCTATAATTCAGTATTGTACAGGTGCGTGTGCATTTTCCCCCACTATTTGATAGTCATGTTCAATAGCATGCAGTTTATACCTGTTTTTCATTTTAATTGAAATTTGTGCTTAGCACATTTGACTACACGAAACAACTGTTCTTTTAAGCTTTCTTATTTCTCAGCTGCACTGTTCTCATATTTTACAATTACATAAAGGTGGGTGTGGCTAAAATGAAAGCGGTAAGCAATCTGATATGAATACATAGTGTATCTTAAGTAACTTTTCCTTTCTTATATTTGATGTACTCCTTATTTCGAGCTCTTTAGGGGGGAAAAAATCTTGTAGCTTAAATAGACTCTTGTAGAGTTGCTTGCATTTTTTACCTCAGTTAAAATGTCAAACATTAACTGGGATTACTTGGCCCTGGAAAAGTTAGATTTGGAGGAAATATTAATTGAACTTAAATATCTAAATGTATATATTTATATTTTATCAATAAGTGAAAGCTAAAGTTCTTATTTAATTAAACCTTGCTTAGATATAACATGTAGCATAGTGTGTATATATTTTTTTTTCCTGTGTTTCTTTTGAGTCTAATCCTTTATTTTGATTCTTAGGAAAAACATCCAAATAAGCTTCATTTGGTTGGGGCTTGGGTTTTTTTCTTTTTCTCCTCTAAAGTGAACTTGAAAGTTTCCAAGAGCTACTGTCTCATTTTATAGATACAAATCCACTGAAGCTTGAAGTAACTCTTAGAGACTTTTTAATTTTCAGAAATAACAGTAATTTGAATGTGTGACTCTGTATCTGTGTGACTTTTTAATGTGTTAGGCTAGTACTTCATAGGAAGCTTATTGTAACATTTTAAAGGCAGACTACATATAGGATGCCAAGGTATCATGGGGTTCTTTTTCTGTTTAGTTCGTTGTTTGGGGTTTTTTATCCTTAGCTTCTGGAATTCTGAACCTATTTCCTATTCCATCCAAAAGGTAATATCATGGAAGGAAAAATAAATTGGAAGTCTTGAATTCCTTAATTATTTTTATGACTAATAAGTCAAATTCTGCAGTGAAGTACAATTGGAACTGCATACAAACTACCTGGCTCTGTGTACCCTGCCTGTGAACACTGTGTGAAGGCACACATCTCACCCATCTGGAGTGTCAGAAGCCATCCTAACAGGTGTAGCAGCGCTTTTCTGATACACTTTCACACACCTAAAAGCACAGGAGCTCTCTTTACAGGAAAGGTAGCCACGTAGCAGTTAGTGGTGCTTTTATAGGACCTTACTGGGTTTTGTTATTTGCTCTGGGGAGCAATTAACTACTGAATATGTAAGGGAGAACCACGCTGCTTATCGCTGTATTCTATGAATATGCTGCAGGTATTCTGCTTTGTAGATGCAGTCATCCACCCACACCCAAAGGCCCATTGCAAGTTATTTGAGTAATTCACATTCATTACAAACTGTCAAGGGTAGAGCACACCTTGGACTAGTTTTGACTGCCTGTGAAAGAAATAGGGAATGAATTTGTAGGCTTTTGTATAGAAACAGAAATATTTTTATCAGAAAGTTTTTAAAACTAAAAATAACTTCATGTACACCAATAAGTGTTCTCCATGGATTTTTTATTTTTCACTTATTCATTATTATAAGTTCTAAACATTTAATATCTAACACTGGAACCTGGTCTCAAAAAATTATGTTTTCTATTATCAGTAATACTTGGAAAAATTTGTTTGAACAGGCTGCCTGAATTGTTTTTGAGCTTAGTCCCCTGTGACTCTTCTCACAGCCATCTATTTTTTTAATAGAACTACTGATGTATTTTAAAGATAGGAAAAAAAGGTGATATGCCCCTCAAATAGAAAGGGGACATCAGAGGTGTAACCACAGATTTCCAGTAACCTCTTTTAGTCGGTGAAAATGTTGCTTTGCAATTTTTTTTTTTTTTTTTTTGTGCATTATTGGTAGGAATTTGAGTATGTCAAAATTTTAGGTTACTGGTGTATTAATACATAAGTTAGATTTCAAAAGGAATCTCTTTAGTGAAAAATGTCTTCATTGTGGACACTGGACAATTTCAGAAATAATCAGAGTAAGCTAGGTATAAAAATTTCTGCCAATAAGGGTATAAGGCAGTGTGTGTACTGATTATTTTTTTAACCCTTTCCTGTAAGTTTTTAAAACACTTATTCTAATAACAAAAATTTGGGATACAATTGGTATTACTGCAACTGAGGAATACTTCTGATCTTTGCTTTGAATGCTGTGTGAGGACTTCAGAAGATTTGTTTGAGTATTAGAGGAGGGAGTACAACTTGAGCTCTAGTCCAGCTAACACACGAAGTTGGTCAAATTTTTATTCTAATATTTGCACATAATCATGTTTTTAGTGAATCATTAAAAGAAAAAAAAGTTCTTTTTACAGAGAATACTAAAATTTAAAACTTTTCCAAATTCTTAACTCTTTTCCATAGCTCGATAATGAACAGTTGCTAGTGTATGACATCACACACTCATATTTATTACCATATGCATACAGCAGAAGCAAATATAAATTATGTACATTTAGCTTTTATTTTGTTAAAGGCTTCCAGAGATGTCTTCTAAAACTGAAGGCGATATTGTTATATTGCTCAAAACTGAAAAAGATAGCAGTGACTTTCAGTGATCGTTATTAATGTCTAAAGGAAACCACTGTTAGAAATAGGACCCCCCCCGCCCCGTGACTATTTAGTTTGTTTTCAGACACTGCAGTGAGTCTCTCTGCAGTAAATAGATTATTAATAAACTTTTCAACATTGAATCTGATTACAATTCATTATTTTATTTAGCATGAACTGAAATTCACTTGAAGATTTGGTTTGAGAAAAAGATAATTACACATCGTAGAGGGCTTAGGCATGTATTTTCATTTTAAATAGCTTTATGTAAGTCCAGTTTCAGTATAATCTTGAAATATGTTAAATCTCAATATAAGCACAGAGGAGGACCGCAACTTTGGTGGGTTTGGTTTAAGAACAAAAACTTCTTTTTAAAAAGGTGAAATAGATGATGTGTGGAATATATGAAAATACAAACTCCTTTTTCTTGTTAAAGCAGGGTGCTTAAATATAAGTCCATAGCTGTGAGGGGGTTGTAGTATTTTTTTGGAATACACTTAAAAAATAAAGAGCAAATTTATGGAAGTATTTGTAAGCAGGTGACCTGATCTAGGCATCAGCTACTCATTTATTAGCCATAGGATGTGTCTTGTTATGGTGTCTACAATGAAAAAGTTCAAATAAAGTCAAAACAGATTTAAGATTTTGGCTGTGTGAATGCAATATTTCCTCCAGTAGCTATTTGGCTGTTGTTACTGCATCTGTCAAGTTATGCTTTGTTCTTACCTGATCAGGGCTACTGGCTTTATTTTTTTTTAAATTTCTTTTTATTTTTTATGCAGTCTTAAAATTTTATTTCATCTCTCAGAATGTATTTTATCACTCTAATATTTCTATTACATATTTTCAAGCAGCAAATACTTGTAGGCTGGGTTTTAATAAAGGCAATAATGGTACTGCCTTGAAGAGCAAAAAAAAATTCTAACTCCTTAAAGTGAAACACTAGAATTTAAAAACTTAACAGTCAGTAGCATATTTTAGGAAATATGGAAATATGACAATCGTAATCACACATCCATTAAGTACTTACTAAAAAAACTTGCTTGTTTGAGGGTGGAGGGAGCCACTGCTAGTAGGTAGGAAGGGAGAACAACACCCCTTACTTTCTTTTTCTTTTTTTTATTCTTTCTTTTTTTTTTTCTCTTTTTTCTTTCTTTTTTTCCCCCTCCTCCTTCTTCCTCTTACTTTCATCTTAAAATGCTGTGGGAAGAATGAAAGCAGAAACATGCTAATCTGATTTGTTTCAGGAGGCTTCTGATAATAAAGAGGCATATCCCAGGTGTTCCTAATCAAGTCAGTTTGGCTTTTTAAAAAAAGTATTTTTAAAATTAGGATTTCCTGTAACATAGACAATGCGAGGGTCAAGCTGATGACCTACATCTATGTTTGGGGATCAACCATGAAACTGTGGGTGTTGGAAATATGTTATAATACATGACATTTTTATTGCAGGTTTTGACCTTTCAATAGAGAGCTGATTTTGGAGAACAGCTTACTCCTGTGATTGAAAAACTCTCTGGAAGGCTGATGGAGCATGAGCATGGTATATATTATATTAACATTTCTCTTATTACATATGTTATTTATTTTTAAAAATGTATACAGTAGTACAATTTATTCAGATTATTCAAAATAGGCCAGGTCTGATGGGATTGTTCAAGAATTTATTAATTGTTAAAATAATTCTTCTTTACACTCCTCCTGTAAAATTATGAAACACTAAGTAGAAGTATTAACACAGGCTGTGCTCAGAAGGAAATGAAGTGGCCAAAAATACATATAAAAAGCTGAGTTTGCAACAGCCTTGATCCATTTGAACCATATAAATTCTCCATATAGTATTGTTCTCATATTCCTGCCTTAGGAATTACTCCAACTGAAATGTTGCTAATCCAAAAGCAAAGTATGGATGATATTAAAAAAAATATTTTTCAACTTTTTTGGGGGGGGTGTGGGGAGAGGGTGTGTCAAAGAATAGAATAGAGGGCTAGCTGAGTGTATTTCCATGCAGTGTGTAAAATTTGTTCTTAAAAGCATTAATAAACTAGCTACCTGACAAGCAAAGAAGCAGAAAACAGAAAAAAAACTCGAGGTCTTCAGAGCCCTCCTTCTGTGCCAGAATGGTCAGAAATTTAATTTATCTTTTGTTGGCAAACAGGTATTATATAGTAAAACACTGAACAGTTCAGAGGAATTAATATGGACTGTGCTACACTCATATTGCTAGTCCTGCTTTGCACTAAAAGTACTCATTTGGCTGAAACTGAGAAATGCATTCAGAGTAATCATAACCGATCTACTCATATACGAATAGTCTTAACTAACCATTTACACAGACAACTGAAATAAAAATAATAACTGGTCTTGGGTTGAGTAAATTTGTTTAAATACTAAATGGAGTAGTAAAATCTGTAAGACTTTACCTTTAGCAGAATATATTACAGTACAACAAATTTTATGAACATGATGTGACTTTAGCAATTCCAAGTTTCAGCTGGAATTCAGTTTTTATCCTTAATCAAATCTGTCTGTCTTCAAAAGCACTTTTTTTTTTTTTAGGAAGTAATCGTACCATAAAATCAGAGAAGTTTTAAAAACTCAAAAATTCAGTTTATCCCAGTAACTCCTAATTTCTACCAAGTAAATCCAGTGAGGTGTAAATTTCATATTTCTTCATTGTTGTAACTCATGGCCAGTAGAACTAAAAAATCACTGGAATTTGCCAGTAATGCACCTCCTATTACAGATGGGTCCTGAATATGGTTTTGTACAATACTATGATTTTAGGGTAGTCTAAGCCTCCTAGAGAAAATTATTAGTTGAGTAAAAAAACTTTGAATACAAAAGCATAGGAAGTAAACCTTAACTTTATAGAAGCTTTGAAGTTTGTGATTAGTGAGTAGGTAATTCTTTCAGTTTTAATCCTTTATGTGATTAAACACATAGTGAAAGTACTTCTATTAATGCTGTAACTGTGTTTGGGTAGCATGCCTAATATGCTCCCAAATAAATAAATAAATATTTCGGTCTGTCCAGAAACTGCTTTGGAGGTGTTGCATTGCTGTTCTTTCTTTTTTATTTTTTTTCTCCCCCTTTTTTTTTCCCTTTTTTTTCCTCTTTTTTCTTTTTTTTTCTTTTTTTTCCTCCTTTTTCCCCCTTTTTTTTCTATTAGCTTTCTTTTGAAAATAAGGATTTTAGGATTTCACTGAACAGTTTGAGTTTGTTCATTTTTTTTTCCCTGTACAAAAGCAGTTACATTCTTGTTAATGAAAATCAGGATTACATTGCAAGGCAAAGGTATCTAAGGCTCCCTTGTGAGATATTTAAAAGGTGAAAGTTTGATGGAGTGTTCCTTGGTCTGACACAGGTTCAGAGTATTTCTCATAGATTCTTATTCAGCAAAAAAGGTGGTTTCTGGTTCACAACTGTAAATCAAAGGGATTTTACATTTAAGGCCTAATCCTACAAACTTTAATATACACAAATAGTTCTAATGACTCATGACCATGAATAAGGATTTGCAGGATGTTATTCTCATTAGATGCACACCTTCTTTCCTTTTGCAAATTTAGTATATATTAAATTATTTAGAACTTTAGGACAAGTCTAAATGTTTTTTTTAAAAGGTGTAAAGAGTTGTGCAGTAATGTAGTAATTTAGTCTTACCCATTTACAAGCTCTAGTATCTTTTAAGAGTGCTGCAGTTGTCAGTTATGATTAGAGTCTGCTTAAGGTGTTGATTTGCTCTACAACATTTTTGTGCTGAATTTTGGCCCATATTAATTTTTTTTTTTTTTTCCTAGACCTATTTTGTATTTGGTAGTCAACATGAATGTTTCTTGACCCAAAGAGTCAGTGAAACTTGAAAGGAAGGTGGTGGGGTGTGTTTTATTTTCCCACTCTTAGCATCTCCTATTGTAGTCCTTATTTAGCAAAAGAACCACTGATTTTGTTGGACCTTCAGCCTGAATTAAGGGCTTACAGTGCTTGCCCCTTAAAAACTGCTGGTGTGGCTATTGCAAGCTGTGTGCTTAACTTTGTAAACTGTTTTGCAATACCTAATTGTAATGAGGTTAAACAGATAAAAATGTGCGGATTTCTTTACTCAAGTGCTTCAGATGTGGGACTTCCATGGCCACTTTTACTATTCCTACTGTAGGTACAACACTTGAAGCGCTACAAGTCTTGTTAACTAAATCATAATTCGAAAGCTGACAATGCATGCTTATTGCTCATCCTAAAGGAACTGTGGCAGATTACTTTTACAATTACATTTATTATATCTTTAAGGACTTCTCTGGCTTTACAAAGGCAACTGAAATAATTTTCCTGAAAGAGATCTGTGGCTATAAATGCAATCGATTCCTAGTTACTACAAGGCATGTAAAATCAACCATTGTTTGATATCTAAGGAATAACTATTTTAAGTTTTAAATCTGAAGCAATTGAATTTTCTGGGTTTTGTTAGTTTAAACTAAATCCAGCCCTACATTATTTTAAAATGGAGTTTCACATATTATTACATTTAAATAGACATTAACTTTTATTATTACTTCAGACATTCAATGAAACATGTATATAGGAAGGATTTAAGACTGACATATACTTACACATCAATTTTCCTTGTCTGTTGATAAAATGGTCTTACTAGGCAATTGGAAAAGGAAAGCAAATAGCATGCAAGTTCTTTAGGAAAAATAGTTAAAATATGCTAACTGGGATATTTAAATGCTTATTCTTTTCACTCAAATGCAAATATATATAAGTAAGGTATTGCCCCCTTTTTAGTTCTTATTTTTATTTAATTTCAACAGACATCTAAGGAGGAATTCATGTAGACTCCTACATTGAAGGTTTCAATGAGGGAATGAGAAATGTAATCAAAGTTGTTAAATGTTCATCTGGTGTATTGATGCCTTGTTAATACACCTTGGTTTAGTGTGCTGTTTCCACACTAAAAACAGGGCATGTATGAAGATGCAATTGCTAATTGAGTAGAGTGTTTGAATAAACCATTGTTTCTAGCTTTGTTAATTTTGAATTTCTTTCAAACACATGGATATTCATGGTAATTTGTTTTTCTGCAGCAGGACTTTTTTTTTTTTTTTCAGAAAATAAGGGGAATTTTGTTATTCTAAATTTTTAGACCACTATTATAAGAGAATTAATTCTTTTTTTTTTTAAATATATTATCAAGATAATCTGGTAAAAGCAAGATATCAGCAATATCTGTTTGTAATTTGTGAGATACTTAAAAATCTTAGTTATGTGCAAATACCTCTGAAGTATTTACACCTTTTCTTTAACCCGCTAAATTTTAAGAGCTTGCTTTTTACTTCATGTGAGTGTCCTATGGGGTTTTTTTGTTTTGGGGATGGTCTGGTTTGTTTTCCTGTGTTTTGGTGGGTTGGGGGTTTTTTTCAGCCTTTGGTCAAAGATTTTTGTGATTTTTTTATTTTTTTTTTATTTTTATTTTTTTATGCTTCCACTTCCTAGTTGATATGAGGAGCAATTTAATTTTTTTTTTTTAGACTACCCTTTCTCCCCACAGAAGAAAATAATTTTAGTATTCAAATAGAAGTTAGTTTAGACATTTAGAAAGTAGTGTAATTATTAACATGATTATGTTCTTCCCAAATTTAACTGATCATTTCCTACTTCAAAATAGACATAACATCATATAAGTCACTTGTAGATTTTAACAGGACTTCCAGTGGGTCTGATAAATTAAAATATTTGCTTTATAATTTCTGAATTCTTTTGGAGCAAAGTTTTCTCTTGGTAGAATGGGTAGATACTGTGGTCTTATGAATGTTATCACTTTATTCTGAAAACACCTCACTTTCTCTTGTTGCAAGTTAGTCCATATTTTAGTCAAGCTCAAAAATTAGACGAAGATGCTCCATCTGGTGTGAAACATTGCAATGGCTTGTATAAGAAAGTCCTTCTCTAAGTGAAAATATATTGAAAAGTTTATTGTGGAACAAAGTTCCCTTTTGATACTCTAACACTTATTGTCCGCATTTTCCACAGACAAAAAGAACTCCTGATCAAAAATGATGATTATGTACTGGTTACCCTGTCCTTATGCTCCCTAAAACCAAAAGATTTTTCCAGGTTCTAAGGAGAAGGGGAAATGCTGCTTTTAATGCCAAACACAGAGTTACAAAAGCAGCACTCAAATCTGTACTTTTCTTCATTTGTGTTAACACCTAATTCTAAAAATATTTTTTCAGCTTTCACTCAGAGTGAGGGATTGTAGTTCTGTATGACCAGAGTGTTTTTTTAAACAAAGGATCACATGCTCATCTTTAATTCTATGTATGTGGAAATTCATACCCTGTATGACATGCAAGTGTTACTAATATGTTCTCCATACTTCTTTATGTCCCAGATTCATGACCTCTCTAAAGAATTTGAGAGCAGATAAAACATGGTTTAACATAAAATCAGAGGAGAATGCTTGCCTTCTCTTCCTAGTATTACCAGGTTTAAAACCTGGATCTTCATGTGCCTGTTTTGCATCTGGGTTTAGGGTGTAACGAGGAGACTCTTGAATTAGCAATGAGACAATAATTCCTTCCAGGGTATTGGTACTGCTAAACTGTGTTCTGTTAACACCAGCAACTCCTCTGTTTTTTTGATGTTTTGGTCCCACCATAATGACAGTGAATTTGGCTGTGAATATTGAGTATCTCTTTCAGAAATTGATACTTTTGTGAAACCGCATAAGGAACTCACTGAAATGTAACATACAATGTTCATAAGTTCTCTCATAAGTTTTTGTCCTTGATTGTTTTGTTTTTGTTGGCAATTTAGGTATATAGACTTCTTGTATTTTTGGTGCGTAATACTTAATTTGTCAACCTCACAGTCTTCTGATCTGAAAACAAATTTGAAACACTGTTCAAATTTTTTTGTTTAATTTTTTAGCTTAATATAACTTATGTTGCTGACCCACTTTCTGTTATTAAAAACCTGAATAGGAATTGTCATTGAGGTAGGAATTAATGAAGGCTAACACTAGAGGGCAATTCAAAGCAGCAGCCTACCCCAGAACAGTTAGGAGTGCCTGTGGCCCTGAGATGAAAAAGAGGGAGCCAATGGAGACTTTCCCAGGGTCTCCCCCAGGCAAAAGCTGCTCTTTGTGATTACCCTCCTAAATGGTTTATTTAACTCACTTTTCCTATATTGGAGTGCTCCACTGAGTGAGAAAGAAGTTAAACCAGTCCTTATGCTTTGCTGAATTACAAGTTTAGAAACATCTTCCACCGTGTCTTACCTCATTCACTCTTGCCAGTGTCAAAAAGACGTAACTTTCTCGGTGGTGGGTTTTCTTTGGTTTTTATTTGCTGTCACGAGCTACATCAAACTCTTGAAAAGATACTGGGTTTAGGGGAAAGGTAACATTGCAGAAAAGCTTAAATGTCTTTTATTAAGTACCAAGGAAAATGGACTATATGGTGAGTAAAATATTTTAAGATGAAAATACGAATAATTAATTTCATATTTTAAAAAATACACACACAAAAATGAAACCACACAATAACCAGAATGAGGCATCAGATAGGTACTTTGTGCCTATAATTTTATCAAGTAAAATATATTATATAGAATGGGAAAAAATAGTTGAAGATGAGCAATAAAGTGCTGTATTTAATATTTAACTGAGTAGAAGAGATCATCTGTGTATATTGTACACAATTTAAACAATTTATATAACAGTGCATTACATAATAAATTATAGTTTTCACTGTTGCAATGTTCATCATAGATTTACAGAACATCTTAAATACTTGTAAATAATAACCTGTAATGCAAATGATGGTGTCATGGTTCTTGAAAAGCACTCCAGTATTCTTATTTTAGCAATGCAAATTTTCTCATTATATTGAAATGTATGCACCCAGCCGTGTAAATGCTTGTGGCACAGTACAAATTTGAAAACAAAGGCCATTTCAAATGAGTGTGTGTGTGTTTATACCTGTCTTTCTATCTTTATGTGCATATATATATATATATAAAATACCTTATATGTTTTGTGTGCTTCAATATAAAAAAGCTGATCTCTGATTAAAATGGCGTGTTTGTTCTACACTCTGGATCAATTTGTTGAGTTGTAATTTCTTTGCATTTTTCTGCACAACTTACTATGAATGTCTAAAATTTGCTTTAGCCCCTTTCAAGTTGTTTTTTTATAAAGAATATTTACTTGCAATCACTCTGACAGAAGCACAGATGAATATAAATACTGCAGTGCATTGTTACAGTAAACATTTACACCTGCTTTCTGCAGGTCTGATCAGCAACTCTAGCGCAATTTGAAAATACGTAATCTGCTGGCAATGATGTGCCCAACTTTAACTGGTGCTGGTGCCTTTGAAAGAGAAATAGTGTGTCATAACACCGTATATATAGTCCAACAATGACTGGCCTTGATCAGTCTGTCCGAGAAGAAAAGAGGTTTCTTGGTTCTTAATTTACAAAATGCACAACAGGGGGGAAAAAGGAGCATGTGAAATTTAAGCTACAAAATTTGTTAGGTTCTCTGGGGTTTCGGGGAGATTTTTGGATAACTGTCGAAGTGGGTTTGAGGAATTTGATGGCAGCCAATGTATGGTGATACAGAGGTCTTAATCACACAGATGAACTCTTGATTTTGGAATGTATTTCTATGAAATCTCTCTTGATTCTAGGTGACTAAACCAAGCACGCATGTAAGCTTTTAAGAAACTGAACCCTTAGTCTTTTGCAGGTAAGACACTACCATTTTAAGTATAAGCACTTTCATGCCAATATGACTTTTTTTTTTTCTTTTTACCAGCTTGTTTTTTGGCCCTAAATCAAAGAGATAAGTTCTGTCATTAACATTAAAGCTGTCTTCAGAATTTTGTTTATTTGAACAAAGCAAGAACAAACGTGTAAGTACCAGCAATGTGCAGACCAGTATTGCAATATTGGTCTGTTCTGTCTTTAAGCAGGTGGTTTCATGTGGCAGGCTGGAAGAGAGACTCTTTTTCTTCCCAGCTTTTGACAAAAAGATGACGCATATGACTCAGAATTAGAAGGGGAAATCTGCCAGTTTGCATCAGTTCCTTAACTTGTGGGCTGCTATTCACCACAAGAAAAATCAGTATACTCTCACCAGTGCTTCTTAAGAGATAAGGAGTAATCGTTTCTTTCAAAAAGTGTAGGATGACTGGAGTAGGCCTTTTATATGTTACTAGGCTTTTCCTATATTAAGGTATTTTTTAATTATATTAAATTTTTAGGAAGAAAAAGCAGATAATTATATTAAATGCTACATTTAAGAATTAATATAGGAATCAGATATTATAGCTGTATTTAGATCAAAAGCAAAGTGATTTGTTTCATGAAACTTCTGTTTTGGTGGTACTGAAACTCAGCTGTTATAGATATCAATATCTATAGAGATATAGAGTCAAAAGGTAAGGGGTTTTCTTGTAAATTTTTTTAACCTAATTCCACATATCTGAATCTCCAGTTCCAGCTTTTAAGTTAGTAGGACTGAAAAAAAATAAAAATAGTAACTTTGAAGACAGAAGCCATCTATTTTGAAAGGGAGAAATAATTACTTGAAGTATGAAAGATCTATGTTTTCATAATGTCTTGCCTTAGACCTGCTATAAAAGATAATGCAAGTAATTCTGTTTTTTCATATAGGTTTGGATTATGATAGAGACACATTTCTTGCAATACTGTTATTGCTCAAAGAGCACACTGTCAAGTAACTTTTTATTTAAAAAAATTCAAATGCTGGTTTTCAGACATTTAACATCTTTTAGGTTTGTGGATATTTATTAGTTTGAGAGTACAATTTTGATTTTTTTTTTCTTTTTTTTAATTACTTGTGTACTTTAAGTGTTGGATTACAAATATTTTTTCTTAATATATTAACATCTAGTTAATTCAGCATGGTTTTACTTTAAGCTTGTTAGTGAAATATTGAAAATCTAGCTTAATATAAAGCCATAAGAAGCACCCAGCATCCTTATCTCTTGTATTTTTTTTTTCTGGTGGATAAGGTTCCTTTCATTTGTCAGAACTGTTGTTACTGTTTTGGAAAAGCACGTTCTAAGTGAAGTTTGTTTTCTAGCTGGAAAAATTAAATTCACTACTTATCAATCTGTGTCAGCCTTAGAAATTATATTAATTATTATTATATATGATTTTATTTTGTATTAGCTCAGTTCTGTGAGTTGTGGGTCTCATTGATGGAAAGTGAGGAACCAACCAGAAATGTTTTTGAAAGGGAGTACACAGATTTATCTGTTAGATGGTATCTATTAAGATTAGTAGTATTCTAATAATACTTTATGGAGAGGTGGGGGAAAGATTACTGCTCCAGCTACCACTGAATAAACAATAGGATAATATGACCAGGAATCTGCACCCTAAAGGTGTTATGGACACCTGAAACTTCGGTGAAGTGACTAATTAAATAATGAAGTTGTAGAAGTACAGCTAAAAACTGGAAAAGTAGCAGTTACTAGGAGGTGTTTCTCTATTATTAACTAGTGGATTCCCTTACCAGCTGGGTTGACTTCTTCAAACAGGTCAGTCTCACCTTTCATAAGTCATGCTGTTGTCTGGCATTTTATAGAAGTCATGTAGTGATGATGTTAAGAAAAAGACAAATTTACTGCCTAAGCCAGAAGGCAGGCTTACAAAAAGCAACTTCTTTCACAACACGAAAAGCTCTTTGTTCTGTGGCCTTGGTCTTTTTGTGCTTTGACCCTTATTTTATAGCATTGTCACTCTGACCTTAAATCTTTGAAAGCAGACAAGCAGCAAATTTAGCCCTTTACAAGTGGGGTTTCGTTCTGAGCTATGAGCCTGCTTTTTATCTTTAGGCATTATAGTCCCATACAATACTGAGATGTAACAAAATCTCAATCTAAGATCTGTGGTTTGGCATAGTGTAAATAGTTATTATTTATATATAAGGCAATTTTAGAAAAACCTGTGTTGCTCTATCTGGCCTATGACTTGTAATTATTTACCATTTTGAGATCATACAGAAACTAGGAAGGCAGTCTGGCTAATACTGACCAATATATTTTTCACTTTCCTACAAGTACTTTGGAAATTGATCCTGTGTGCAGACCACCAGGGTTTCTGCAAAAGCAACTTGAATATTCTGTTGAGGACAAGAAATGCTTTGCTGTACATTCTAGCGTTAGAAGGTTTAAACAGCAATACTTGCATGGCCTTCTTTCATAAAAGACTATGCCAGCTTAGGGGAGCACAAAATTTTACGTGAGGCCTGTGACTGTTACATGAGCAAGTCTTCTGAGAACTTCATAAAACTTCTTTCTTTTCTTTTTTTTTAATTTAATATGTTTAAAAGGAGATCTTGCTTCCCAGTATTAATAACTTTATGTTATGTAGCTGGTTTGTATTGTACAGATATGGTTGTTTGGAGAGGGTTTGTCACACTCTTTTTTCACTAATGATTCTATATACTTCAGGTTTTGGAAACTTTAGCTATAATAATAGGATAATATTTTCTGAATGTAATAGTGTAATAATCTAAGTCTACTTGTATTGGAGAACCTGAAAATATTTATCTAATTTTTTTTTTAATCTGAAAAGGTGTTAGAAATTTTTTTTAATACTCATACAGAAACTGAGGATTATATTTTAAGACAGATCTGGCTTTCTTTCTGATAAATCCACTATATTTAGTTTTAATATTTTTTGTGACAAAACTGGGAGGAAAAGAGCATTTTAATTACTATTATAATGAAATTTAAAACTTACTTTGTAGAACTTTAGAAAATAGCTTCTTCATTTTTCTTAATTTTGTATGTGTCCTTTCAAGCAGAAAGAATGCTGGTACAGATTGAAAGTGTTCACACAGTTTTTCTTCCTGTGTGCTTGCCAAAGGTGCAGAGAGGACAGATTTTTAAAAGTTGTGTGCGAGCTATACCAGTGTAGTCAAGAGGGATCTGGAAAGCTTTTCTGAAATGCAACTTTTACAAACTTTGCTAGACCTTGGAGCTTGTTACACTTTACAAGTTCCCTGTGAAGTGTTTCATATAGCAAACCAGCTAATGCATCAACTTCTGACAAAACACTTTTAAGAACCTGGGAAAAGAGGTGGGAGGGGTTAGTCTTTATTCAGTTTTATTTTTAAGCTACAGTTGATTCTAAAACACACTGATAATTTACCGAACTATACATTGATAAATTCTTTGTGTCCTATATCAGCTCCCTGTAGTTATGCTTTTTTTAGCTAGCAAGCTATAAAAATTGACATACTGTACTTGTTCAAATCAGAACTGACTACCTATAGTTTCTTGCTTTTCACAGAAATCCACTGCATTCTGTTTGCTATTCATCACTCCAATAAAAGCATCAATATTGCAGAACAAATTAATAGTCTTCATTTTGGTTTGTCTTCCTGAGGGTAATCAGCAGGGGGGTGCACCTCATACAAATCAATAAATGAGTCAAGCTAGTATAAGCAGTAGTTGGAGTCTTAGATTAACTGAAAAGGGTGTCAAACAGAATTTGATTATGAGAATCTTTAACTGCACTTCTAAATTTCCAGGTATTTTTATACTTCTGGATTTCTCAATGGTTTTACTTCCTGGTTTTTATTTTTAGCTGGCTTTGTTATTTCATGTTTATCTTATGCAGTAGTTCTCCAGCTAGTCTAAATCTGTTTGTTCATGATCCTTGGAGAGATGGCTGGACACATGATATAGATTCTCCAAATTTAGTAGCAGTAAATTTCAGTAATCAGCAGTCATCTGCTTTACTTTAGTTATTAATACTTCACATTGCAAAAAATGTAGTTCTCCCAGTCTTTTGCCATGGTTATGTGGGGAGTATTGTTGACTTAATCAGGAAATAGTGAACATGCTTTATTTTTTTTATGTCAAAGTTTGTGCTACCAAAACTCTAAATTAGTGTTCGTTATCTCTGTTCAAATATTCATCTTTTTGTTCAGAGAATTATTTCAAGCATTATTTGTGATTTTTTTTTTTACACAACTTTATAATAGTCCTAGAAATATTCAGCTGCTTGCTAGAAGGTATGGGAGGACCTATTATGCATAGAGAGTGTGTATAAGTTTGATCCTGGATTACTGCACCTCTTTGAGGTGAAATGAGGCAAATTTATTGCTGTGTTAGAGTTAATTAATTAGTTTAAAAAACCAAACACATGCAACAAAATTGCTAGTTTAGAGACAGATTATTTTTTTTTTCTTCTTAGAACTGCAGTCTTAAACAGTAGTTAAAAATCTGTTGCTTCCAGAGAAGAGGATTCAAGGTATATAGTTTAATCTCTTGATTCTTCTTCCTCTGACCAGAAAGTAACCTCAATTAAGTTGAGTGAATTAACTGAGTGTTGTTGGTTATGCTGAACCAAATAATAATGGAATAGTAGCTTAAAGCACACTGATACCTTTAAAGTTAATATTCTGAAATATTTCAGTGGAGTCTTTTCTTATTTTAAAAAATACATGCATATCACTTAAAGGCTGTTGACACCACATATTAGATGGAAAGATGGTTCCTTAACAAAGAAACAAGAAGGCAGGAAGAAAATAACATAGTTCTAAATCTTAGATTTAAGAATGAACAAAAGTTATAAATTCTAGTATGTTTGCAGTATAAATACTGCAGTGTTGAGTAAGCATATGACAAAAATAAAATGAAACTATTGTTATAACTTGGAGGGAGGGCTGCAAACAGTGTATGAGAAAGATAGATACAGCTACATATACTTTTAGATCTTAGAATCTTAAAGAATGGAAGTGTTCAGACTTCTTGATAGTGAACAGTGAGATTCTCTAATTCTGTCTTTTTCCCTGATTAATTCAATGAAACCCTGAAAGTATTTTCCAGTGTTGAACTACCATTGTTTTTATTCATATTTAGTGGTATGTTAGTGGCACTGAACTGTGAGAGGAGAACTTGGCAAATTCACCAGCAGTTGTCCAAAAAAGCTACACTGCAAAATGCCCTGTCTAATGTAGAAGTAACTTCCTCCATTAATGGAATGCACAGAGCAGGACACACTTGTCAAAGGTGCTGCATTTCATGCTGTGCCATCTCAGTGCAAACCCTGTGTCATTTCTGGTTAAACGAAGCTAACCCAGGAAAACTGCGATATGGACGTGTAATTGCTGATGTGTCAGGGCTGTGGAGGAGAGTAGAACTGGTGGACAAATGTAATGCTTTTAGACTGGAATACTTGAGTCTGTCAGGTTCACGTTCAGTTTTCTAATTTTAACTTGAAATAAGGTTGGGAAAGGGTCACAGTGAACAGTGAAGCAATAGCCTTGCTTTCATATTGGGTCTGTGTTTTGCATTAATGAGTAAGGAACAAAAGCAATGGAATATGATTGTGAGCAATGGTGTGTAGCACTATTGATGAGTAAGAGGTTTTAACCAAGAAGTATCAAGAGAGTGCTTTTTTTTGCATGAATAAAAGGCACAAGGTAAATGTTTGAATTTTATATCATGTTCTTGGGTATTAGAGAACAACATACAGTGTTTAATACAGAGGCCTTGGTGTGTTTTACTCCCAGTCACTGACCTGTCAGTCAGACTGCAGGCCTAGTGGTACCTTCTGGATATAATATGTTACATAGAGGTTTAAGGAGCTTATTAGTAGTTTTAGTAGCATTTAAGGAGCTTATTAGTATGTATAGTGGCCAGAAATTGACTTGTAGCTGGTTTTCATAGGGTCAGAAAAGATTGAGTTTGGCTTGGTGTTGTCATAAACTCTTAACTATAAACAATAAAAACTGAAAATGATATTTTATATTGGGCTTGGTCTTTGATAAATCAACTAAGAAATACTGAAATCAAGGAAAGGCTCTTTCATTGCTTGGGAACACTCCAATTGCTAAAACAAGCACAAATACATGTACACACACTTCTCTCTCTTTTTTTCCTTCCTTCTTTTTTTTTAACAGTTCCAGTACTTTTTTTTCAAAGAGCATTCCTGACTGGTTTATGTGAGCAGCTTCTGTGGAAATTCAGTTTTGCATCTTCAGAAACTTTCCTCAGCAGAGCACTTGCTTTTAGGGACTTGGGAAATGTAATGGAGCTGCTTGCATACATGATTCCCAGCTTCTATTGCAGTCTTCTTTGTCTCTCTGTCTCTCATCCATAGACTTAAGACACAAGGATGGAGGTAGGAGAAGAACTCTTGGTAACAACTATATAGACTTTGTGACCAAAATATAATGATACACAGCTTTGTGCAGACACTCCTGGGTTTCAGTAGATTCCTGGCTCAGCTATCAGTATACTTCTTATCCTAGACTTCCTCCTTTCATCGTTTTCCTGTTCCACAACCCCTTCTCTCATATTCACTGCCTTCAATTTTATGTGATAATTTGCCTATTCTCCTTGCAAATGATATCTATTTTAATAGCAATGTAGAAAACATACAGTCACATTGTGTTGAATTTTAGATTGGCTGGTTTCTTTTCGGGCATTTTGTAGTAAAATTTAAAAAAAAGCAGCAACAAAACACTTTCCAAAATAATTAGAAAAAAAGAGGAAAAAAAATCAAATGGCCCAGAATCCTGTAATTCATGCAAGGTTTTGTGTTTGTATTTTGTACGGGTGGGTGGAATTACCTGCAAGTTTTCTTACTAATGTACTTACTGTAGAAAATAGCATAATGACTCTGCCAAGTCTTCATTTTATAGTGTGTATAGTTTTATTTTAGAGGGATTTAGTTATGCAACGGGAAAAAAAACCCTCCATACTTAAGCTAGAACCAGAAATCAACCAGGCAATGAAAGAATGGTATCAGTTAAACACATGGAGTTTCAAATGAGGAATTTGGCCTGATTGTAAAAATGAGACGTGCACTTCCAAAGGCATTAAATGTTGCAGCTGTCTTACTTAAATAATTTTATTTCAAGAATTCAAGGTAACTCTACAAGTACAAAGGAGTATTTTTTCTTGCTAGATAATATTTTTCATACTCATTTTCTTACTCTTAAGGTTGGAGTAAATCTCTTACTGCCGGCTAGCATTTTTGCTCACATCTATCTTTATCTATGCCTTCCACATTACATATATGTATATATAGGTGTGTATGTATATGGTGGAAATTTTGTCTTTTTCTTCTCTTGGCTTATGCCTAGCACAGTTTCTTCAGGTGGGAGACCAACTGTCAGAGCATACGTTTACAGTATAAGTTTATTTTGATTTTGCACTCCAGCTTTAATTCACCATGGTAATTTGGGTAAGTTGTGCCTATTTCAGCTAGCTGTTTTAAAAACAAACAGGGGTAGTAAGAGGTGGGGTGGGGCTAAGTGTAAATATAGCTCTGTGTGTATAAAATATACTGGAAATGGATCTTTGATGCAGTTCCTAAAGATAGCATTCCTAACTGGATAAACTATATAAAAAGTGTTGCTGCTCTTACATGCGAACTTACACTGGCAATCGCACTTTAATTGGCATGTTTGTGACAATGGACTCTTCTAGCAGATACTGCCCTGCTGTACTAGTGTAGGTACAAGAATAGGAGAGGAACAAAGAAAGAAATCTTTCCCCCACATGGCCTGCCAAATCTCTTCTTGTGCTTCCAGATAGCCCTGTTAATTTCCAGAAGTTGTCTGTCATGACCTGACTAGAAGGCTTATTGCAATGGAGTGGCATGCTTGGGTCCATGCTGTGTAAGTAACTTTTGTCTTAACAGTTTAGTATAAAAACATTATAGAAAGCATAATTCATGTTATCTAGGGAACCAGTAAAAGGACTGCACACACTTAAACCTCTGGCGTTCTTTGGTCTAAGAACATGATACGTAGCAGGGACATGAATTCCACATCTCTTGCCTACTTCTAGTAAAGCAGCATGGTCATTCTAGGCTGGGGGCAGATGAACTCCTGCTCATAGTAACAGATAAGTTACTATTCTTGCTAACAATTGTGGGGTTTTAAATTTTTTTTTCCTCTGAAATTAATTAAGACTCTTTTGAGTCTGTCTGCCCCAAAATTGCAGTAAGGGTAAACTGCAGAGCTAACAAATGGCTTGAGGACTGATAGAGTAGTTGACAGAAGCTTATTTTAAAATTAGCTCTTATTCTCTTACATATGGAAGTTGTTGGGGTTTTCTTCTCACATCTGAGTCCAGATGACAAAAAAATAGATTAGAAAATAACCAGATTTTTTGCTTTTCTTTTGAAATAAACATCTGCATAATCTTCAGTTCCTCTAATCAGACACTCAATTGTCCAGTTCGTGGTTCATGTCCCATTAAGATATTACGCTCAGGTGACAAGCCTAGAGCTTCCCTGTAAATGAACAGTCAGCTTGGCAACGGATAGATGTTTTCTAAACATTTTGTAGTTCATTGATACAACTGACGTTGCTACATGAAAGCTAAAGTTCAATAACAAAATAATGCATTCAGCTCTGAGAGTATGTTTCTGTTTCTTTGAAGCGTGGTAGACACCTTGGCATAACGTAGCAGCACATAATGGTTTGTGGGTTTTGAAAAGGTGCAGGCCATATTGTGCTGCCTCAAAAATACAAGGATTTCATCACCCTGAAGAGACATACCTACCACTTATGAATTAGTCAATCTTGTGATGCTGATGTCTGTCATACTTTAGCAGCACGTAAATATTGGTGTTAAGACTGTAAATATCTCCAGTATTAACTGTGCTGCTGAAGTAAGGCTAGCCACTTCTGCACGTGAGTCATGGAACAGGACATTGCATGTCTTTCCTATGCCTTTTTATTTCTATAAATTTGTGTTGTTTGTATATGAACACTTTCTTAGCTTTTTTGTATTTTCATTTATTCAGAAACTACATTTAGAGCTTCGTAGTATCTGATGGTAAATATAGAATAGACATATATATAATTTTGCTTTGGTTTATGTGAAAACTGAACTTTTTAAAGGAGCCATCTCAAGCTACACCTGCCTAACAATGCTTTGGTAAGTATGTTTATTTATATGTTTAAAAACTATAAAAAATGTTATTTTAATTTACAGCACATTTCTTTATTAAAACTCTTTAAACTGTGTTCATTTTTACAACCTTTTCTAAATTAATGGAACTGGGAAGGTTTTGGTCATGCTTTTAGCAAAGAGAACTCATAAAGAAAAAGTGCCTTCCCATTTTTTTAACAAAACTTTTTAACCACTTCATTTCTTAAACCACTGGGCTATAGACAGGTAACAGTTTTACACTTAAAAGTTGAAATTCTGTATCTGACTGTGAATTTACTAATTTTTTTTTCATCTTTCACTAAGATTTTTCTCTTGCAGGAGAATCTTTCATTGAGATGAGTGATATTGCTGCAGTGAGAATGGAAATTACTTGGGCTGCTTTTCTTTTAAAAGCTGCATGCAAGAACTGTGTGGTGAGTCAAATGTAGTCTAATGGTTATGTAAATGTCACTAATTTTAGATACAGATCTGAAAGTGTGTTTCCTTTTAAGATTTTATTTTCTTCACTATCATGACTCAGTATCACTTGCTAATCTAATTTTATTAGCCCTGTTGTATTTTCCCATTTAAAATATACATACCTTATTCAAATAGTTGTTCACAGAGTCAAGATAATATATCATATAGATATTTTAGAAGGAGGAAGAAAGCTTATCTGCACTCAAGATTTGTTTTGATTTTAGCCTTCGCAGGCCGGCTGCTGGTGCAGTTGCCCAGGTACAAACATGACATAGACGAATATGAATCCAAGTTGTAATAATTCATAAGTTTGCATTATTTCAGAATTTCAGACTGGTAAAAATCACACTCTCGTCTACTACTGCTGTGGGATTTTAACTGGCAAAATTACTAATGGCTAAAATTTCCGATTTAGTTCAGACCTGGGCAGTTCTCAATAGCACAGCTATGCAGAATTAGCCTACACCTTTCCATAAAGAACACTTGTGTGCACATTTACCTTCTACATTTCTCTTAAGATACATGACCAAGATGAGGTTGACTACTTAGAAAAAAAATACTATCTGGATCAAAGTTGGATAGCTTTCTCACTGAGTTTCTTCAAGTAGCACTATGTAACTGCTAAATAATAAAGTCCTGTATATACACTTCAGCCATTTGAAGACTTAGAATGCTTGGAAAGACCTTAAAGGTCACTGATTTTTTTGAGCATGCTGCAGACTGGTGCTTGCAGTAGGCCATCCATCCAGTTGCTCTTGTAGATCTAGTGTTTTAATGTACCCGGGATTTTTCCCAGGGACGTCTGTGAGTAGATGTGCCTCCAAAGGGCTGATCAGAAACTTGAGAGCATACCACAAGTAAGTCCATTTGCATGGCTTTGTCAAAGTCCAATGGCCAAACTGTTTGTTCCTGACTACTTCATTGTGCTCGTGTTGGTTTTTGTGCAGAGTGAAACAGTCTGTGCTTCCTTCTGGTTCACCATGCAAACTTCTATCACTGGCACAAGGGCAGGAAGTAGCAGGGAGTGGGAAGAAGCAGAAGGGCAAAGGTTGGAGCACCTCATTTGGTGGCCTTAGCAGCTTAGAATAGTTCGGTGACATGGTGAAAACACAGTTCGAGCATTTGCAAAACCAGAGTTCAACTGAGGAACCAAAGTCCCTGTCTGGATTAAGAAAATTACTTCAAGTGCTTATGGAGGCCTACTCCAATGATTTACTTCCTGTGCCTTTGAAAAGGATGTTACATTTCTCACATGGTTCACAGGTGGCTCAATATTAGCAGTTATATTTTCCAGAGGTTTGCCTATATAGGTGATGCTGGAGACTGTGGCTGGATCGATCTCACTTTGCGTTGCGGCTCTGGGGTCTTAAGGACTGTGCCTGATGTAAGAAAGGAAGGCTCACTGTTTTCAGTTCAGGTGCTTATTTTCTGCTAGGCTTAGGAACTGTATGGGAAAAAGATGCTTAATTCTCATTAAAAGGTAAGAAAAGATAGGCCTGCTTGAAAATAAACTGAAACTAATTACTGTATATGAGTGAAGACAACTAGTGTTAGGAGCATGTCTAAAAATGCAATATTAAAAGGTTGGAGCTGAGAACAGATACAGGAAGGACAGATCTTATGAACTGGAAAATCAGAAGGATTGAAATACATTGGGCAAAGATTTGGGGGTTTGTTTGTTTATTGAACAGCAGCCTGACTGTGGGGTCTAGCTTGAGGCAAAGAGAACAAGTCAGGCTTAGGGAAAGGGGCTTGCACTCCTCAGATGATTCCTAACATTCACTGGAGTGCTTTGCACTTCGGATCCAGAAGGGAATGCAGACTGTTAAGTAGTAGCTTTTGCTGTCACATGGGAAATCACTGTCAGTTTCATCCCCCTCATCATATTCCACGGAGAAGAGGGTAGCCCTCAGCTACTTCATGGATTTTGGTCCTGAAAAGAAATCCCAAAGAGTAGTTGAGGTTGTAAGGGAGTTCTCTAGTTCAAACAGAGTAGTTTCTTTAAGGCTATATGCAGTCAATTTTGAATATATTCAAGGATGGAAACTGCAGCCTGTCCTGTTCAGCTAGAATTTTATGCAGTTCATTTCTTACCTGTTGCCTCTTGTCCTGTCTCTGAACACAACTGAGAAGAGCCTAGCCATGTCTCTACTCTCCCGTACCCCCACCAGCAGCATTTGGAAACACTGCTGAGATCACACAAACACAAGCCTTTTCTTCTCCAGGCTGGAGACTCAGCTCACTCAGCCATTTTAATGTGAAAGATTCTTCAGTTCTCTCATCATCTTTGTGGAAGTAAATAAAATGCTTCATCTAATAAGGGGAATTAGAATTCAAAGGAGGAAATGTTGTGTGTTGGGGGGGAGGGGGGTGGGAACAAAGCACAAGCTAATAACTGTTAAAAGAACAAGAAGATCACAAAATGAAACATTAAGGAGTTAGATAACCCTTGCTTTAAGATTCCGCAATCTTCCTTTGCCCCCTTGTGTCAGTATATTATGAAGCAATCTTTGCAATCATACAGAATGTTTAATCTATTGATAGGGTCAGCCTGTTGTGGTGCTGGGCCAGGGAAGATGTTTGTGGGCTGTGCAAGCAAGAAGCCTGATGTTGTTATAGGTGCTGCAGAAATTAGTAAAAAATTCTGTAGGAATGGAACAAATTGCTGTAAGTAGAGAAACCATGTCTTCATGGTTATATCAAGTGAGAATTCCTAAGAATTGGATGTGATGTTTATTTTTCTGCCTTTATTCTCATGTGATGCTGGACAAGTAACCAGGCCATTGTTTCTGTAGTGCGTATATTGTGCTTTACTTTAGAGGTGTCTGATTTAAGATTCTCATGTCTGAAAGAAACACCAGTGGTTCACGTTGGTAGCTGAGCTTCTTAGGAGTTGTCATTTGAATTAAAATACTCTGCAAAGTTATGTCTGCTGACAGTCTCGTCTTCTTAAAGAGAACTTAGAACTGTTGCATGCTATGATAGTTTCTACACCTCCGTGTCACATTTAAAATAGGGGTAATGGGCACGTACCTTGAAGAGCTGTTGGCTACTTTCGTTTCGTAGCTGTACTACAGTAATGCCTTTCCTCATGGAATTTTCTGTGGCATTTATTAATTCTGATTTCGGAGGAAGAGGTGAGTAGTATGCATCTTTTAAAAGACCAGATCTGCAATCAACTTTCCTGGTTACCAGCTCAGGCTGGGAAGCAGAGTTTCCATGCTGTTTATTCATGGTCTATTTCTGCAGTCCTCTGAACTCCAAAATACTCTGATTTGTGTCCTGTCTTGTCACTGATTCATTTTGCAAATATAACTCATTATTAAACACTTGTTTGTGTCACTTTTTGCTTGTCATTTTTGTAAGTAATATCATCAACATTCTGCAAAATCCTCTATATACTAAAGGTAATGTACATGTTTGAACTTCAACATATTTGACAATAAATTTACCTGTTAAGATCTATTTTCCAGAAAGAACGAACTAGTTAAATTGTAACAATTTCTTAATGTACAGTGGTAAGCACCGCATTTCTAAAAATGTAAAGTGACTTATACCTAAGTATTTAGGACTTTTATAGCCATTTTCTTCAAATTTCAAAGGCATTTTTCTTGGTACTGCCTATGGCACACTTTGGTAAATGAGAGTGGTCTGTACTTGAAATTTGGATACAGTGATCTGAAAATGTTTCAGCTTTTCCATTAGTCATGGTGTGTTGATAAGTATTGGGGGAGGTCTCTCCTAATCAGATAGCCACCTTAGCAGTAATGGTTGAAATTTGAAGTGTTTAGATTCCCTTTATCTTCATAGCAACCTATTGTCACAGAAGTCACAGGAAATTATAGAAATATACCCAAAGAGGTGAGGTGCTATTGTACCAGTTAACAGCAGCAGCAATTCTGCATGTAGAAAACAAACAAAACGTTTAAAATGTACTCTGAGGAAAACATGTCTGAGATATATGCAAATCTCCTTTCTAAGGTGGCAGTTGTGTGTATCACAATAAAATATTTAACTATAAAGAGAAATAATAAAAAATGATGGAAAAATGCAATGGCATGAGTGGCATTGCTCATCTTTCTGTGAGGGGGATAATAATCATTGGAGTACTTTTTCACTCTAAATAGTTTATTTCTGTTGGAAGCTATTTAATGATCATCAGGTGCAACTTCTTTTCCACATTTTATTCACTTTTAATAGCTCTGTATTTGTTAATAAATAAAATGAAATTTCTTATATTGCTTCTGCCTCTTAAAATTGAACCTTATGGTCAAAAGTTCTGAAATTAGCTTATTAATTATAGCAGCATTTATCTAGTTTGCATCTTCAGTCTGAAGTATACAGTGCATAGTAGGTGGAGGCTTACTTTCTCTTGAGAGATAGGAATTATATATCCATAGTGTTTTCTTCTGCTGTTTATTAGCCATAGGAGTCAGACATGGATAAAAAGCTTCACATTTCCCTGTGTTTCTGTAGGGCAAGTGCGTGGGTTTTTTGCCCATAAAAGAACCTTCTGTCAGCAGCTTTTACACTTTTAAGTGGTTTTAAAAGCAAAACATTTTGGAATCTCTCAACAAATACTCAAAAAACCCTTAAAGTATTATAAAATTCAAAGTATATAAGATGTAAATTATAGCATAGAAAGTCTCAAAAGTATAAATTTTTAATGTTTAATTGAAATAAAGGCAATAAAGAGCTTCAGGGGTTATATTTTTTTGACCAGTTAGGATAGTCAACAGTAGTACAAGACTGTGGTTCTACAGCCTTGTGATTCTCGAACCAGACAAGTTTGGGAATGAGTCTTCTTGTTTCTTTCACTATTACCCTGGCTCCCATCTGCCTTTGGTGGTTTCACTGAATGACTAGGTTAGTTTTTGGTAGGCTCAGTCAGCTGACTGTGCTTACTGTAAGCAACAGTGCCAGCACCGAGAAAATACTGTTCACTCCTGATACTGGCACTCCAGTTTTAAAGTCCATTTACATTGCTTAAATCACTGTAAGGAATTTTCAGGGCCTTTTTCTTCCTTTCTTGACACTACTACAGACAGACTTTGCCTATCTGCTCTTTAAAACAATATCAAAGGGTCTAAAAACGTCTCTTTTCTTGTACAGATTATTATCAACATATGAAACCAGCACAAAAATGCTCATATAGATATAGCTTCTTAGCATCTGGAAGCAGCTGTGATACACCTTTCCTATTATCAAGGCAATGTGAAAGTCTCCCCCTTTTCCAACAAGCATTATCTGTTATTTTCAGACGCATCAATAAATACATTAAAGCTATATTATCCATCTGTAATGGAACTTCCAGATAAAAAATACAAGATTTCCAGTAGTACGAGACGAAGATGGACAAGAATTCTGTTTTGGAGGTATTAAATCTGTTAAATGACTTCTTCTTCAACCAGTTTTAGGAAGTGTGCATGAATGGTAGGTGGTACAGTCCGGAAAAGGATTTCTTCACAGATTTGATAACTTTGTGTAGCCAGACAGCCCCCTGTTGGTTGTATTGCTGTGGAGGTTCTAGGAAGGAATTGTGCTTGAATTCAGCTGTTCATTGCATTCAGCAAGCAATTTTTTTCAATCCCATATCACAAATAGAGAAAGTGGAGGGAGAAGAAAAATGTGTATGGTTGTAAAAACTACCTTTGAATGAAGTTTTATCTCTTATGTATAAGAAATGTTAAAGCTTGGTTAAATAGAGAGCCTGCACACAGTTTCTTAATGCCTTTATAGGAGTTTATTTTTAAATTGCTGTAATAAAAATGTAGAGCAGCACTTCATCCTTGTGATAAAACTTAAAACTAACATGCTTTAGTACCACATTTACAGCCTGACTAAGGC
The DNA here is from genome assembly GCA_013397315.1 of Donacobius atricapilla. NCBI lineage: Eukaryota > Metazoa > Chordata > Aves > Passeriformes > Mimidae > Donacobius > Donacobius atricapilla. The sequence goes on from WBMY01006852.1 coordinate 224,348, forward strand.
AAAGTATTTAGATAACGTTATGTCAGAAATGGAGGTTTTAAAACGAAAGTTTGTAAGCTGCCCGTGAACTAACCAGGTACAGCCTTTTATAATGACTGAGACGCTCTTGCAGGCACATCCATGGGAGCTTCTGCTAGTTAACAAGGTACAATTTTACCAGGAGTCTTGGGTGTTTTTAATCACACTTGCTTTGCTTTAAGATTTTTTGTATGTGTTTTAAATTGGTATCAATGCAACTAGCTGCATACCCTGTTTGTGTTTTCTCATATGTTGAGAAATGGAAGAAGTTCTTATTCCAGATGAAATTAATGTCGTGTGCTGACAATTGCAGGACACTTATTAGGCATTTTGGTGCTTTTTTTTTCCCCTCAAAGTGTTTGTAAAGAGAACCTAAAATCTCCCTTGTAATGATCACTGTATATCCATGTAGTGATGGAATACTGTAGATACTGTATCAAATGTAGTACTGGGTGACACCAGGATTCCAAAAAGAACTGTCACAGAGGTACAGGATCTTCTGCTCTGAATTAAACAATACATAAGTTATCTCTTTCTGTATCAGGTATAGCCAAGGTTATAACACCTCATCTTCATTTAAGGAATTGGATTTGTGGCTGAAAATCTGTAGCTGCAACAGTGCTAGAGAAATTGATGTGACAACTAGTTTTCTACTACAGCACAGAAGACTACCGTGATGCCAAGAAAGCCAGAGTGCTGGAGGACCTTTTCTCTCTTAAAATTAATTTTAAAAATCAGTGATCGGATATCTTGGAAAAGCTGGCAGAAACAAGAGGGTAAGGCTACATGCTGTGATTGAAAAGAGGGAATGGAAAAGATGGGGACAGAACAAAGAGCTGGTTTAAAATTGTCATGACTTGCTAAAATCCCTCAGAAGAATTTTAAGAAACCAGCTGAAACAATCTCTAGGCAAGGGGACTTCTCAACGAAACAGAAAACTTGGGTTTCAGAAGCCTGAGGAGATTCAAGTTCACATCTGCTTCTGAAAAAATACCCAGTGGAAGTTGCCCACAGATGTTCCCCATCTTTTTTGTTAAATCAAAGATATGTGCAAAAAAGTCACAAAACAATTTTGTTCAAAGGTTGTTGGCAGTGATAACTATTGCTGTTAGCAGATGAAAGCAAGCTGCAGGTAGGATTTCAAAGGGTAGTGGAATTTGTTTTTATTGGACTAACAGTGCAGTTTCTTGCATGTTCCATATTCTTTTCCTAAAATGTTTCCTGAAGTAATGGTAAAGTCAGCATACAATAAATATAAGTACACGTTAAAGCACACTAAAGGAATACCTTATGTTTTCAGTAGATGAACATTGAGATAATGAAGTATTTGTGAATCACATCACAGTCCTCTATTACGCCAGAGTTCTGGGGTTTATTGCTGAAGTGAGCACCAGTAAGGGTGGCTTTAAACTGCTTTATGCTCCTACATTCTTTAAATCTGCTGAAGATGGAAAGCAGGGAGCAGCATAAAAGAACTTCATAGCTGTTCAGCAACCAGCAAGGGGATTCACCTCTTCCCTCCTGCAATCCACCCTCAAACTGCTTTCTTTCTGTGTTTGAAGCAGCTTTATGAGTCTTTGTGCTTCAGAGGTTTTGTGGTTTGGGTTGGGTTTTTTTCGTGGGAGAGTTTACAATCTCCCTCATAAATTAGCAGCATAGGTAAGAACCTGTTCTAGGTTGAAGAAGATGCAAATAACTTACCCTGTTCAGAAAAATGAAAATATTCTTCCTCTTCTGAGGAGTGGTTACTCCATTCCCAAATTAGGATTGAACTTCAGGATTTCCTCATGGTTCTTGGAATATCTTTAATTTTTAGTTTGTTTAAGTGATTCTAGTCACTTAGAACATACAGATAACTTGTAGAGCTGTTATATTGTGATCCCATTATTTTATGCTTATTCAGGCATAAAGTAAGTAGCCTGAGAAAAGCACTACCTTTTGCTATGAATGTATCTCAGTTTCCTCCAAAATTGCAGGTTTTTTCTCTAGCTGTGAACAACTGTCCAGACTAGTGGACATTTTCAGTCATAATTGACAGAATCTTAACTTTATCTCTAGTTTTTTTTCATGTTTACTGCAGAATTCTTTTAAAAACAGCACCTGGTCCTGGTGATTTATAGTGTTTGAGTTTCTCAGGCTTTCAATAGGCTCTTCTTTTGAGACATCTACACCTGGGGAAATTACTGTGAATCTCCACAAGGCACATCCTTGGGATAGCATTTTCTCTATCACCCTTTATGTTAAAACCAAATAATTTATATTGAACTTCTTTACCCATGACACTTTCTTTCATCTGCCGCTGGATATTACATGGACAAGACTAAAAAATATCCTCCTGAATTCTAACATCTTTAAGAGTACTTGTAATTCTTCTCTGTGTGTGGGTTGTGCATTGACACGGGGCACTGCATGCAGCCATGAGTACCAGTAGAGCAGAACACTTTTCAGCAGCACCTGTGAAAGCAATAACTGCATTTCTTTGTGCAAGAGTAGTGTTAATCCATCCCTTCGTTCTTCAGGCTACCAGTGGCTACAGAGAGCTTTTCATTAACCAATGATAGTAGTAATTTTATTTTTCACTGATCTCTATTAGTTTTTTCTTACTTTACTTTCTTACTTCTTTATATTAACACTTAAAGAACTGTTAAGATGTGGTTTAGTTAAGAAACTGTAGCATTTCTGGTTTGTTGGGTTTGGGTTTTTTTCACTTTGGTTGGAGAAATTGCTTCAGCCTAGGAAGAATTTCATGTCTGTGCATACCCCATGAATGAGCATGACCTCCCTAGCATTCAAACATTTGCTGTGTAATGTAGTGGAGTCATTAAAGACTGTCTACATAACATGCACTTTGCTTGAGTTGATGAGCATCACATGAATCTTCTACGAAGGCTAAGCAAGCAAAACATCTTGCCTCAAGATGTCACAAGTGATACAGGCACCTGGCCTTTGCTTCTAGTTTGCCTGAGCAGAAACACTTGAGAAAGACCAGAGCTCTTTTGCTTTTCTAACTTCTTGTCCTAGGCTGTCAGCAAGTCTCCTAATATGGCTAGACCTCGATTAGATGGAGACAAGGAACAGAACATTTGCACAACAGATCCTGATTTTATCCTACATAAATTCTTCTGAAGAAGTTAAGCACAGCTCAGACCAGGGAACACCAAGCAGTCCAACTATGCAGAGCTGGAATTTTCAGGGTACAATGGTCTACAGTTCTTGGATTCCTTGGCAGCCATAATTCTAGAGAAATTATCGGTAACAATGTAGCACCAAGAATTAATTACAGCAATATAATCGCTTTTGAATCTTTGAGCTTCATCAGAGAAATCCAGCTCCTCACTGTCAAATCAGGCTCAGAATCACCCCTCACAAACTTCAATGGGTGTCTGGCCTTCAGTATTGATTCAAACATTCTCTACTCTGCTGGTACTTAGAGATCATTTTTATAAGCTTCCAGCATCCTGTAGGACTAGTTCCAAAAAAATACTTGTGTGCTTAGTCAGAACCAGAAGAAGACTGAAAGGATCTGTACCGTTGTGTTTAGCTGGACATCCTAGAGAAGTAGGTGTGGTTCACACTTGGGCAGCTTATAGAGATGGGAACTTGCTGTATTTTTCAGCATCTCACAGATTCAGCAGCGTTAAGGTTGGAGAAGACCTCCAAGATCTCTAGTCAAACCATTAACCCAGCACCACCATGCACACCACTAAACATGTCCCTAAGTGCCACACCCACGTGCCCTTTTGAGCTTTCCCAGGGATGGCGATTTTCCCTGGGCAGCCTGTTCTAATGCTTAACCACCCTTTCAGTGACAAAGGTTTTGCTACTATCCAATCTAAACCTATACTAGTACAACTTGAGGCCATTCCCTCTTATCTTGTCACTTGTTACCTGGGAAAAAAGACTGACACCCCACCTTGCTATGACATCCTTTTAGGTAATTGCTGAGAGCTTGTTTGTTCTTCCAGGTAACAAGTGACAGGATAAGAGGAAATGGCCTCAAACTGTACCAGGGGATGTTCAGGTTGGACATGAGGAGAAATTTCTTCTCAGAAAGGGTGAGTAGATATTGGAATGGGCTGCTCAGGGCAGTGGTGGAGTCACCATCCCTGGAGGTGTTTAAGAAAAGATTGGATGTGGCACTTGGTGCCATGGTCCAGTTGACAAGGTGATGTTCAGTTGGTCATAGGTTGGACATGATCTGAGAGGTCTTTCCCAAGCTAACTGATTCTGTGAAAGCTGCCTCCAATGACAGGACATACTGATACCTAGAGCCAAAAGATGCTGAAGTTTTGCCTCTGCTGCAGAAAGAATTTCTGAAAATGAGGGTCTCAAATAAAGTATTATTAGTTGATATTGCAAATGATAATTGCAAAATGCAAAAAGCATTGCCACAGACATCTAGAAAGGAATTTAGATACGGTGCAGTAGAGAGCCTTTATGGCAGTAGTGACATTTCCAGAGACAGACATCTTGACAAAAAGTATTTCTTTACGGGTTTTCTGAAGCACAAGGAGTTATTCAATGCTTTGCATTCTCTTTTATAGACAAGGTTGCACACACTCTTAGATCCCCAAGACAAGTAGACACCAGTTGCCAAGTAGAGGCATCACAAGAGCATAGGCTTTCCAACCCTGCAGACCTACATGCCCTCCAGCAAAGCAGCACAAGTCTTAAAGAGGAAAAAAGACTACTTCCTTGTGTGTAGCAGTTCACCTACTTCTTTCATCCACATGGCAGTGTCTGACTGTTTGCGCCAGAACATTTGGAATATTTTTAAAATTGTACCTCTTCCTTTCAAGCACTGAAATGGTTTTACAATGTGTTAAAGCCCACCAACTGTCACAGAGATTCGTGTATTCTATTTTAGTCACTCATTGACTCCAAGGTGTTTTATGACATCAGGTTAGATCATTAGTAACACTGCTTCTTTTTCTATGGAAAAGAGATCTCCTCTTTATCTCTTAAAAAGGGAAAGGGGGTAGTGAGCCAGTTCCAGTGCAGTATTCACTTTGGCTGTCCCAGATCTCGAGAATGTAAATACACACAGCTGAATGATTGGATAAAGAGAAATGTTTTCAGCCACGGTTTATCACTACCAAGTTAGAAAGCCCTGAGAGCTCTGAGCTTTCAAAACAGTTATTTCCACACTGTTCCCCACCTTGCCTGAAGGAAATGTGTCATCTTTCTAACAGGCGTTATTGCCTCCAGTATAAGACCAGCGTGCTTGTCACTGCCTGTTTCAGAAGAACAGAAACCCACATATGCATGCTTGTCCTGAACACTCTGTAAGTGATCTAAGAACTGTCATTACATCCTTCACTCATGGCTTTGTCTTAGTCCTGAGGGCAGACAAGAAGTCAGCATAGATCCCTTCACAAAAGAGTATCCAAACCATAGCAGTCTGATGTTCCATTAGCTTTCTGTGACTTCACGTAACATTCAGTTTTTCTGTTCCATCACAGAGCTTACCTCAGAAGCTCATTGAGGTCATGGGTCAGAGGATGGTGAGGCACTGGCACAGGTTGCCTGGAGAAGTTGTGGAAGCACCATTCCTGGAATTGTTCAAGAGCAGGCTGAATGGGGCTTGAAGCAACCTGGTCTAGCAAATGGCATTCCTGCCCATGGCAGAGGGGTTGGAACCAGATAGTTTTTAAGGCCAAACCCATTCTGTGATTCTAGGGGTCAGATTTTCAATAGCTTAGCACAAGACTGTTACAGCACAGCCTATGAGGGCAAACTACAGCCAACAGAGGAATCGCTCATGTGTTCCTGTGTCTGCTAGGGCATTTTCCAGCAGGTAGTCTCCAAAAGATGAATCTTCCAAAAAGGTGATCATTTACCCATCTTTTTTCCAACATGTATTTGCAGAGATTTTGGGACTGTATATGGACACCAGTGAAGTCTAGATTGCACTATCACACTTCATTTGTCAAAGAAATCTTATAAAATAGGAGCAGAAAGCAGTTTTAGCCTAACCAATGATGGGAGAAACTTCTGTTACATCAGGGGCCGTGCAGATACAATTTTTTATTTACATTCTTGACATGGCCATATTTAAGCTATTCATTTGTTCTAGGGATCCACAGTTTACTGAGCCATCTTCAGAAGATAATGTTTTGAACAACTATAGGTAGCAAATGAATATTATATGGCTTCAGGATAGAATTGCAAATGGAGAAAACAAAAGGTAAACCAGTCTGTTCCAGGAGATACCTTTCCAGTTTATGGAAAATTAGGAATTTACCAACAGGGTTAGTGCTCACCATAGTACAACTGGCACTGAAACAAAGACCACCAACAGGACAGATCCAGCTTACCTTCTGTTTCCAGATGTGAGGTATCAACATGACTAATCCATCTGATGTCTGGATCCTGCAGTGTTTGACATCACAGCACGTATGTAGAAATTACCTCCTAAAGAGAAATTTTCTTCTTCAGGTATGTTAACTATTACTGGAAGATATTCTATAGATGCATTAACCTAACACATTGGAAAAAAAATAAAACATCCCTATAGTCTCATGAAAATTTAACTCTCCGGTCTATGTTATTCTTTGCCATTTCCAGGTTTGTATAGCAGCTATTACCCACCCATTTGTTCACCTCTGTGAGATCTGCTTTTCCTTGTCCAGTGGCATTGACATTTCTGGCAGCTCTGTCCTCTCCTCAGTACAGTAAGTTGTGTCTCTTTGGTCCTACAAATGCCATGACTCTTTCCAGCCTGATTTTATTCCTTTACTTCCTCTCTGTTATGGGAAAGAAGTGAGTTTGCTGCTTTCTGTGGATCTCTGCCTGCCCTTACCATATAGTCCCTTCCTCTGTTCCACCAGGACCTGGCTGAGAAGCAGGCTGAAGACATAGTAAAAACACAAAGATTAGAGGGAAGGATCAGCATGCCTTCTGTTTATTGCTGAATACAACATCGTAAATAAACCAGTATGTCAGCAATTATTTTATTACTCAGTTTAGATATCACTGGGGAACAAAAACCAAAAACCCTAAACCAGCCTTTTCAGAAGGCCCTCAATGAAAGCTACGAACTGCCTTTAAAATTCAAAGAAAACTCAGTTCCTGACTCCAAAATACTAGTAAAACCCCAGACTTGATGCTTCCAATCTGTTGCTTTTTTTTTCTCCAGTGGAGAATCAGGATGGAACAATGTTGCAATGTCAAATTCTTCCCAGTTTCAGCAAGCACTCAGCTGACTGCTGTAACAGTAACTTGCTTTGAAAGCAAAGCCCTTAATTAATTTTCTACAGAAGACTTGTACACATTAATGTTTCCAACCTTTAGGGCTACATTTATCATCCTGCTGACCAGAATGAAGACACCAATTATTGAACCATTCCATTAGAATGAAAACATAGTAGAAATGGAGGAGGGATTCTTGGAAAAATTTACACATCAGATCACACTTCAGGAGGTTATTTCATCAGAAACTACATGATGGTCTAACAAACTGACTTTTTTTAAAATAGAAGTCAGATTTATTCATATTTTATATGATGACTAGTGATTTACATCTTACCCACCCATTTGAGAATATTCAGGGCTCTAGACATATCTCCAGCCAGAAGCAGACTATTCAAATCATTGTTGGTCCATCCATTTTCTAGTTACAAGGCCTTCTGTGAGTAATTATGGTCTGACGGCAGCAGGAGAGGCAGCTTCAAAGAATGGGAATCTTCAGACACACTAGCAGTCCCCTTGGTTCCCAAATTCATTATTTATGTGGATTACATTGAGCTGACAGATTTAACTGGGCTGTTGAAGATATGGTCAAAGAAGCAGAGTCACTCCCTTCCCTTTTATTGTCTTCTGAAGACACAACAGTCATATCTGTCACTAGAGAGAGGAAGTTCTCCATCACTGGACTTCATTTGGGGTTTTATAGGCTGTTTCAGTAGCACTTGGGAATAGATCAATATAATATTTGGTAGGGAGTTGTATTTCATCGTGACGCACTGTAAATCTTTTATTGAAGATACTCCCACTGTTTATTGTTGAAAATCGATAAAAATAAACCTTGTAAAGTTAAAGCCTGGCAATGGTTCAGCACAAATCAGAGGGAAAGAGTAAGAGGCAATGAGCCTCCCCCCTCTTCTTGGATAATTCCCAACTTGTTTCTCAATGAATATTTAGTAACACTTTCCAGCAATCTAGGAACAATTTTTTTTTTTTTTCAAGTATTCAAAGTTACGAATGCTTTGTTGTGAACTCGGGACTTTTGATCCTCTCTGGTGGATTTCTGGTACTGAATTCAGCTGTGGATCAAAACAAAATATCACCCCAGCTTGTGCTGGATGTACCTGAGACTTACCCACTCAAGAGACTGACAGAAGTACATCAGCCTTGCTCGAGTGAGAGTAAGAGATTTATTTTTGAGCATTGGAAAGCTGAAAACCAACCAAAATAGGTAGAAACTGGGAAGAGCTCACTAGGCAGAAAAGTTTCTCCAAAGTTAACAGAAGTTACTATCACTGGGCACGATGCAATTACTCCAGCATCATTGTTTTGCTCTATGGCTATTAATTCTTTGTATACGGCATTGCAGGAAGGATCTTTTACTACATCCATGAAACTCAGTTATGAAGGTAATTGAAAGATGGTTTGGAATTTTTCAGTAAAAGGGAAAACTTCCCAGTACTATGGCCATCACAAAGAGATCAGTCTTAGTCTAGTGTATCAATTTCTAGATCTTTATTTAAACATCTATTCTTAATCATTTATCCAGTCACCTGAGTGTTGACTGCAGATCCTATAGAAATGTAGTGACTGCACTTCCCAAAGAAACAAAAACCCCCATGAACTGTCATTGAAATCAATACCCAAAGAACAAGAAGGTATTTCACAATAGACTGTCCTTCCTGGTATCAGCAGGATACTAAACAATTCAAGTGGTAAATAAATGACATATCCCTGAAAGGGATAAGAATGACACGAGAAACTTCCCAGTGTGTTTAGTGTGTTTAGAAGCAGACAAAAAGTTACTTAGCACAAAAAATGTCACCAATCACTAGAAAAGGAAGTCAACATTTTGCAAGAACCAGGGGGGGTGGAAAAAGTGTGTGGTACCTCTGTCCTGTTGGGACATCCAGCAGGCACCACAACATTGTACTGGCAAAGCCCTTGACAGTCTGGAATATGGAAACACTGGATGAAACCCAACTATAAAGGAGAGAAAAGTGATTAAAATGAGAAAGTGTACAGCAAATAAGGCATTTTTCTGAATCATCTGCCTTTTGCAAATCCCACAAGCTATCACCTCATTTTGGATGATCTCCTCCAGCTATGTACAGTGCAGTTGCCACGAGTGGGACAGGATGATGGTGTTGCCTTACCATTCAGTTTCTTTTTCCCCTAGTGCTCTGCTTGCCTGTTACAAAGCACAGAGAGCTCACCGTGAGTGAGGGGACTGCCCCAGCACTGTGGCAGTCCCTTTCTAGCATCGCAGGCTGTAGAATAGTTTGTACATTTCTGCTGAATCCAGGCAAGATTTAAAAAAGGCAAATACAGCGGTAAAGTTTACTGAAATCAGCAAATGTTGCATCTTCACAGGAAAAGAAGGAATTCTCTTGAGAAAGTTGGCAATGACTTGAAGAAGTAGATTATGTCAGGGATAACAAATTATTTTATTTGAAAATAAAAGTCAAAATGTCTCAAAATCCCATTCCCATTTAATCAAAAATAAAGCTAGATGTGAGCAGAGCTTCTGGTTCTGTCACATGTAAAAGTACAACCAAGTCACCTACAACAAACTGCTAGTCTAGCAGAGATTGTGTTGTGAGATACCAGAGGTGAATTGCTTGCCAAGGTTTGGGTGCAAGTACTTGGTTTAGCACATAATGTGGTTTTGATGAAGCAGCTTTTAAAATCACTTAGACTCGTAGCTCCTATCAGCCAAATTCACTTGTACAGCTGTTCCCTTCTATGTGAACAACTCTGCTGAGCACACCACACAGTCTGCTCTCTGCTGCATCCCTGCTTGTTTGGGGCTTCAGAAGGGAAGGTGCAGTAAAAACATGGGCCACTACTAAATTCCTGCCTTGGTGCCTCCAGGTTACACTGCATACCACTTCAAAGGGGGCACAGAAAAATTGCTATCCTGGCTCAGCAACACTTTAGCATAAATAACCTCACAAGGTGGAGGCCAGCTGAAGATCGTCCTAGTAAATCAGTGCTATTTTTATATTGGTTTGTCCATGAATGAACATAATTTCACCTATTCCTCCACAATAGCTGCTATTTAGTTGTAGCTTGAAGCTACACAACACCCCTAGCTCTACCATCACTGCTTCCTTTTTCTGTATAAACAAATCCAGTAAGGTGTTTTCCTTGAAGAACCAGCTTCAATTAAATTGATTTATTCAATCAATCTTCCATTGAAGTCATGGGTATCTTACTGGTATCATTCAGACACTTTCAACAGATTTCAATCAGGTTGTTCACACACATGATGTCAAACTTATTTAAGGAACTACCAATTAAAAAAAAAATAAACCAACAAAGTGAAAGCATTGTGTAAGAGCCTAGTCATGTTCTGTGCAGGAACACAAAATGACAAAAGGTGACACTTCTCAGTTCAGAGGTAAGTAAGAGTATATGCTAGAAGAACACTGAGAACCCAGGCTTGTTGATGGTCACGAGCTTTGCTTCCAAAAGAAGCACAGTCACAACACACTGTTACCCAAGGACAAGGTAAAAGCACATATGGCTCTTTACATGACAGCAACTTGCACTGGTATATTTTCCAGAGCCAAATATTGTATTCATGGAATGATGGTGGTGCTAAATAAAAATTAACCCATGAGAGGAACCAGAAAGTGCTCAGCCCATCATAAAGTGTTACTGAAATGGTTGCATCGAACATTCATTTTGCCAAAGACATGGAACATGGATGATGATATAGGTAAAAACTTCAGGGCTCTTTAAAAATTGAAGTATTTTGTCTTCTCTTTCCCTTTATAAACAAACAAACAAAAAAAACCCAACCAACCAACAAAAGAAAACCAAGAAAAAACTTCAGATTTCAAAGTAGCTGCTGCAGTAAGGAAAACAGAAGTCCCTGCTTTTGTGGCACCTGAAAGTGTAATTGTTACTGAGGGGTTCAGAAGCTTTGTCTCAGCTTTCATCACTGCTGTTGGTGATCATTTCGGGCAAAATGTCAAAATACAGCCTCAAGTCTATTTTTTTACCTTTCCCTGTAAAAAGCTTTTTTTTTTTTTTCCAGTCTCATGCTTCACACGATTATTGGCTAGTCCCTCCACCTGCAATATCCACAGTCAATGACTCACCCAAACAAGGAGCATTGTCTGCAGCACAGCAGCTTGTGGGGACAGTCATCCCACACAGCTTGTCTGCTCTGTCACCCAACGGTAGTCTGACCTCAAAGCCCACCATGACAAGCTTTCTAGCACAGACCTTCACAGAATGTCTCCACAGAATCATGGAACAGGCCAGGCTGGAAGGGAACTAAAAAGATCATCTGGCCCAGTCTTTCATGTGAAACAGAGCCTCCATTAAATCATTTAGCAGACTGTTCAAAACTTCTAACAATGGAGACTCCACCACATCTGTGGGGAGGTTGTTCAATGAATGATGGTTCTCACTTAAGAAATACATTACTTCAAGACAAATATGAACATATTGACATTATTGACCAAAAAAAAAAGCCATTTGAAGTGAAAGCACTCACTCTTACATTCCCATTTATTACATTACATAACCTGTTAGCAGCTTAGGAGATGTAATCCCATAATCACATTATTCTCAACCCAAACAGCTCTAGAACAAGCAAAGAGGACCTCACTGTTTCTGCTGAGCTTCTGAACTCGGCTGAAGCTGAAATGCCCGAGAAGTAGCCAAAGAAAAGAGGTGTCCAATAGTGACACCACCAGTCTGGGAAGATCCATTTCACTGAAACTCCTTAGGGCAAGAACAGATGGCTGAGTCCCACCCCCATTATCAAGTGCTGCAAATAAAGCAATGCATTCACATTTTATAACTAGTAAAAAGACAGATCTAATTGGTCAGCCAAGAAAGCTCAAAGTGGTTCTCCTGGGCTGTTCGAAGCCCTGGGAAGATCATATTTTACCAGCAACAAAATTGAGATGCAACTAATGATTCCCTGAAGTTATTGCTCTCCTCTTTCCCTGCCTTGATGGAAGCACAAAAGAAATTTTTCCTTTAATTTATAAAGCTTCATTAACTTACTCTCTCAGTACCTGAGCTAGTTTTGGCATCTTTACAAAGCTCTGTAGAGGACTAACATTCCCAAGGCTCTTAAAGCCACTTCTGCTAAGCCTTCCAATTGTGTTGTACTTAACAAGCACTAAAAAATCCTTTGCATTATTTTGTTTGAAACTGTACAAACTCTTTCACCCGAAGGGCTGTTTATCACATTTTCATCCTTTTTATGGTGAAAGCACTAAAAATTAACTGACCTTCTGTTCACAAAGATCTTTATCATTTAATTCTCAGAACCAAAGAGCATCATAATGCCACCAGAGTGGGAGGACAGAGGAGTGTTCTGCAAGAGAGTCACAGATTATTTCACAGACTTCAGCAATGGCTTTCACAAAGCCACACAGCAGCACAGCTTGGGATGTTCTCCTTACACTGCTCTCAGCCAACTGCAAGAGAGTCAGTGAGTGGAAGCACTAATCAGTCGTTAGGGTTTGTATTCTTCCTCCAGTCACTTCTCCAAACTGTTAGGATGACAGTTGCATCAAGATGTTATTTCTTCATGTAGTACCATGTTTTTAAAATCTACTTGCAGATTAGCACAGAACATAAAAACAATTTTCTAGAAGGGATGGCTGATGCTTTGCAAGTCCTTGTGTAAATTTTAGCCACAGAGAAAAAAACAAAAACAACTCTTGGAAATCCTGAAATCTGGTCCACAAACCCAGTATTGAATCTGGGCTTCTTTTACTCAAAGAAGGTGGAGCAGTAAAAGGCAAGAAAGCACTTTTCTCCCCTAAATTTTTTTCACCCTGAAAGAAAATGTGTTTGTTCCTTCCTTCAATAGCTGCAGTTTCAAACAAGCCAAAACAAAACAAAACAAAAAAGGCCACTAGTGCTGACACATGCCTCTTCTACATTCAAAAGATGGAAGGAAGAGCCTTTACTTCCCTTTCTGCACTTGGCTTCTCCTTGCCTGTGCTACCCCAGAGCTCCCTGGGGTTTGGTTCACCATGATGGCAAGGCCTGCTGCCCTCTTCATCCTTTCAAAAGTGTAGCATTCAACCTTCTCTTCACTGGCGACTGTCCTGGTGCTTATGAGGCGAAATCCATCTTTGAGTAAAGTGTCAAACAGCAGGCCTAGCACATTAGTACCATTAAGCAGCTTTCTATTATCAGGCTTTATGGAAACATACCTAAAATCAGGAAAAAAAAAAAAAGGTAGTTACAACATACTTTAACTACTTTTGACAGCGTAGATCAGCACAGCTGCACTGTGTTTACAGCAACAAAGGCTCCAGATATTTTTTTCCTCTTTTAAGGACAACTGGACTCTTTCCTTCATTATGAGTAATTCTCAGTTCATCCAGTGTGCTGGATGTGCTGGGGAAGAAGTGCTTCTCTTTCACACCCTCCCCGTCACAAAACTTACTTTCTTAAGAAATATCTGTGACAATTCCCATCTTGTCTCAACAGAGGAGCAGGGAGCAGCAGGGTCTGCAATGCTGCAACAGTTTTTCAGGTAAGAGTAAATGACAGACAGCAGAGTCACGTTCATCCCAAAAGCATCACTCTCCAACACACAGGATCTCTCTCTACAAACACTGACATTTATTGCAAAGTTACCTTGTACAGCAGGTCATGTGGTAACAAATACAAAAATCATTTTCATGTGGCCTCAAATGATTTTATTTGATATAAAGTACAGTGTAAGAATCTATCCAGACATTCTGAGGAGCAGAAGTCAGGTAAAAACACTATTACAAAATATATAAACTGATGGGTGAAACTGTTCCACAGTTCACAGGCAAGTACACCAACATTCATGGAAAGCACAAGAAAGGCAAAAAAGTCCATGTCACCACAAAGAATAAGGAGACAGAAATTCAGCAAGACAACATAATCAAATTTTACTTGTTTCATTACTCAAGATAAGGTTTTTATTGATCTGCAAAGGGAAATTTTTACAAAGCCTGAAGAAATAAATGAAAAAATCAGAAATATTTTCCCTACTACTTAAGTTGCCATAACCTACTCAACCAATTGCCAGTCCATTAAAATTAGTAATATGTTACAAATTTAAGGTTTGGCACACAAACATATATATTGCTTCACAAATGCAAAGTAGTTCTTATTCTACTTTCTTAGCCAAAGAAAGCTGGAAGAAAGATAAATTTTATTTTCTTAAAAAAATAATCAAAATACTGTGGTGTTGGTTCATATATTCAAATAGAATAATCCTTTTGGAAATATTTCAATGAAATTTCCATAAAATTCCAGATGTTCTAACAGCCACAGAGGACAAATTAGGTTAATGTTTTCTTGACAGTAAGAACATGTCTCCTTACAATAGAGACATCCAGCAGTAGATAGTTTAAAAACCTAAGTAGTCCTTAGAATACGATACTGTTATCACAAAAATTACTGATACACAGTTATCTTAATAAAAACAGAACCTGGCTCTGAATTCAAAGAAAACCCACTGTGAAGCATATAGTTAATAATCTGTCTCTTCTCCCTCCCCCTAATAAAAAGCTCTACAACAGCTTTCCAGTCCCCAAAGTGCTGTCTCAGTTCCACTGGAGTTTTTAACCCTTCTTGCCATTCTCTGTTTCCTGTTTTTCCATATTATAGCCTTTCGCCTCATAAGCTAGTGGAGATTTTAGGCTTCCCCCAGTACTCCTTTGTTTCCTTTGCTTCATTTTACTGTGTTTTTCATGTTCTCTGGAAGGTGATACTGTAAATTCAGATGTGAGTGAGGAGGAAATGGCAGAGAGAGAGAAAAACCCAAGAGAATACATAAACAAACATCAAGAACAATATTTTAGAAAGCTGAAGAACAGGCAAATCAGTGTAACAAATTAAACTGGGTGTTTCAGAACTAGAAAAAAGATAACCTTGAACAGAAAAAAGAAGGAAAAGGAAACATGTTTCTTTTCTTTCAGTTTCTTCAAAATGAGCCTTGCTACCAGGTAGCATGCACTTCATGAACTGGAAGTCACAAAGACATATCCATAATGAGAAGTCACTCTAGGAACAGTACCTGGACACGAACTGGTCACCAGCAGAATACTCAGTACCACACAGAAAAACCATATCATGATGAGAGGGTCTTTCCAAAGGAAGTGGAACAAGTGGTTTCTGAGAAGGAAAAGGGCTGTTACAGCCCTGTCCTGACTGCTGCCCTTTAAACACGGTGATCTGCTCAGCTAGTGCCTCAATGGTGGCACTGCAGGAACCAAAGATCCGGAAAAAAGTCTGCATTTCTTGGAGAGAAAAACGCACTTCCAAGATCTCCAGCCTCGGCTTCAGCAAATGTTCTTGGCTCAGGAGGTCGGCCAGGAGGTAGAGTCCATAGAATTCTGCTTCTCTCTGCAGCCTCTGATAGTCTGAGAAATCAGTTGGTAAGGACACCTGGCGAGTCCTCAGGAAGTCCATGATGTAACTAAACAAAGCTCCATCTCTGTCCACAAAAAACTCTCCATTCACCAGTTTAAATTCCCGGTCATAGTCATTCACCATCCGTGCCAGCCTGGACTCAGGGAACTGCTGCAAGGTAGAAGCCCGGGTTACAAATCTCACACCTCCCACACTCAGGACGATCACCTCTTGACTACTCATGGCTACCTCAGCTACTCAGGAATTGTACCTCTCTCATCTACATGTCTGTGACTTGATCTTTCCTAAACTGCAAGGCAGCTGCAAGAACCATTGCGTGCTTTTAGCAAGTGTTTGGAGTGAGGTGTGGAGCAGCAACGGGATTCCCAGGCAACAACGACATAAATATCATGTACAATAGTTTTGTTTGCTGGGTTTGGTTGCTTGGAAACTTTGATTCTCGGAATTTAATGTTTTATTTTTGAAATTAACAGCTTGCAAGGACTACCAGAATACAGTGAATTGACTGTCAGAACTTAGGAAACCTTGAGAGAGGCCAACGAATATTCCCAAAGTATGGCACACGTTATGTTTGTTTTCAAGAAATGTCAGTTCAATGTTTTCATTCCACGCACTGCTGTTCATAGGACCACTGCAAAAAGAGGTTAGATGTGCTTCAGGCAAGACATTTCAGTACCATATGCTCTGAAAGAAGGGCACTTCAGAGAACTCAAGCTTAAGCTTCCCTTTAAATCACTGTCAGCTAAGGCCAAGTCAATACAACCAGAAAATTCAATTAGCTCCTGAAATGAGATACACAAAAATACAGTAACAGCAGGAGAACCTACACAAGGTTCTTCAACCACCACCAACATCCATACACCTGCTGCATCTCACAACCTGTTCCAGGAATCATCTGATCATTTTTCCTGGCTTTTGGAATTGCAATCTGGAGAGGCAGAGAGGGACAGGAGAGCAGCTCTTGTACCTGCCACCTCTGCAGGGCTAGAGCCCAAGCTGCCTTCCTGTGGCAGACCCCTGCATGCCTTTCACTGCACTAAGTTCTTCACGTTAAGGCCAGTTTTTAAGAAAGTGTGGCTTCATAAAACATGGATCTAACAAAATAGCCCAGCTACCCCAACAATTCGATGTTGGAAAAGTAAACTGCAAAGTATGAACTATCTGCAAAGCACATACCGTCTTGCAGCTTGTGCTTATTATTACCTCTAGAATTTATGCTTGCCCTGAAGATATATTTTTTGTATAGAACACATAATCTGAATGCGCAGGGTAATTACATTTGGTTATACAAAAAAAACACCCACAAAACCAAACCAAAACATATAGCTATTTCAGAGAGAAGTAACATCATCAGACAGAAGCTCGTTCCAGAACATGAATGAAGCACGCTGCATTTTGCAGTGGAAGGGCAGTCCTCAGCAAACCTGTCAGCACAGTGCTCACCTCAGTCACAACTCTTCTTCCTCCTTCCAAACTATCTCCCAGTTAGAATTTTTTTTAAAAACTACAATCTTTGATCTTATTCTACAATTGAGGTAACATCAATCTAAAGATACAGTTTGGCCTTATATTTTGGTAAGAAAAATGATTTGCAGTGAGTAATATTCCCATAATTACCACTGAAAGAAGAATCCACAAAGTGTATTTCAAAACTCCATTTCACTTTCTGGTTTAGCATTGCTCAAACTATGTGAACATTATGAATGTTTTGGAATAATTTTGAATCTTTGAATGTTTTCACTGGAAATCTGAAAAGACCAAAAATACCAATTAATTTAAGAAGTTCCATGTTTTCTTCCCCAGATCTCTCTTGGTTCTTATATTCCAGCAGACACTTCACAACAGTTTATATTTGCACACAAACTGTGCAACGTTATCCAATACAACCAATGTATAGTTTTTACACTTTTCTCTTAAAAGTGAAGCTCCATCTGTCATCTGTTCCCAGTAAAAGACTGCATGATCTGCTATCTCCACAGTATCTGCCAAATAGGACAAGCAACTTGTAAGGAACTGAGATTTCCAGCACTGGAGATTGTCAATGACTGACTCCACAAAGGACATTCTGGTGACAGCAAGAATGAGCAAGAAAATAAGAGAGTTCACTATAAATCTGCGCGAAAAGACTGAGGGAATCTTGAATTTAAAAGTGTTGCTTTCCTGAGGCAAGGAAAGTTTGTCTACATCAACAAGTTTTATACCGTTCCACTGGCTGGTATCAAAGCTCTTCATTGTGGGGCTGATGTCCACAGTGGAACAAGGTAAAGGGGTTTCTTTGAGCACCTTGATTTTTTCCCTGAACTCCTGCATCTGTTGCAGAAATATAATGGGTTCAGACACATCTTTGAATGCCTCTGCAATGTTAAAAGCCATCCGCTGCTCTTGCAGAATCGTGTTCAGTTTATTAATTTCTGGATCGTAGGCCTGCATCACTGCAAGCTTCATGGTCTCAAAGTCAGACAGAATCTCATTTCGCTTCTGCTCCAGCGTGTGCTGCAGCTTCTCAAAGAACTCCTTCACTTTGTCAGAATCTTTTGTCAGCATCTGCAGAGCTTTCCTCTTACTGGTCTCTAAGGTATCCAGCCGTGAGAGGGCATCTCCACAACGCCAAGTTTCAAAGCCTTGAAACAAGGTTTCAAAAGCCCTCTTCTCCTGGGAATAAGCTTCTTCAATGGAACAGAAAACATGTTTTGTGTGGTCACCACGGGTGGCACAAACCCCACAGATCAGCTGCATGTCTGTCCGGCAAAAAATGTTAAGGGGTTGTCCACTGTGCACTTTGCACACAGGCATTTTTGGAGTTACTTTGATTTTGTTGTACTTCTCCACGATACCTTTCAGGGAATAGTTGACCTGCAAGCTGTTGACTCCAGTAACAGGAGTCTCCTTCCTGCATGTGGGGCACTTGAAAGGGGATGGCCTCCAAAGCACATTCCGCACGTTTCCCTCAAGAATTCCTTCCAGACACTTTCTGCAGAAATTGTGTGAACAGGGCAGGACACGAGGATCATCAAACAGGCTACAGCAAATGGGACAGGTCAGATCTTCCTCTAGGAGCTCCATCATATCCTAGGAAAGAGAAAAAAGATGGTAACAGAACTTAGGAAACTTATTTCTCCCTCAAGGAGACCATACAAAAACCAATCTCCATCTGAGACATCTCAGTAAGAAAAGGATGTACTTTTTTTTCCTCCAGTATCCTTAGGACAGAGCCTCAGCTGGCTTTTTGCAGCCAGTACCCCTTGGCTGTGGTATCTGGCCAGCAAATGGCAGGCATAAGAATGCTGCAATGCTCAGGCAGAACCACTTTTTTGGATTCTCAACTAGAAATGCTGGAAAAGAACACTTGCCAATCTCAACAAGGATTCTGAAAGAAAATAACTCATGTACTCATAATAACAGTGCAATACTTACATCTTTCCTCGCTGATGAAATACACAGAAACAGGATTTGCACAGAAGATACCCAGCCAATACACCTTGCTAAGATTTGATTACTTTCTACTTACTTCACTCATCCAAAGCTTCCAGTTTCAAACCCCACACACTGGTACTGTAGACAATACTGAAAGTGACTGGAAAAGCCCAGCTGCAGTATTTCTGCTGCTACAGAATATATTATGTGTCTTTTTGCTCTACTTGCAAGGCCAAAGGAGAGTCACCACTCACTTTAAGAATTAGCTTTTCTCTCCCTACTGCAATATTTTTAAATAACCAACCGAATGTGTTACTATTGAGCTATTCAGCAGAAAATTAAAATACTTCAAATAACAGCTGCCCATAATCCTTGATTATCATGAATTCATAATGAAACAAATCTGTTAAACATTTTTACTCATCTGCAATGTCTATTTCCAATTTCATTCTCACAGCATTCGTGCCTCAGTAATTTCTTTCTGTTGAGAGAACCTACAGGAAGAATATTTATCACATAATCCATCCTACTGGAAAGTCTCAGTGAAGGGACCCAGTGCACTACCCTCCTCCTGCCTCTAACTAAAGCCAAGTTCTCAGATGCAGTCACCTTGTAATTTACAGCATGCTCTAAGAAAACAAATAGCTAACAAAGACCAAAATAGGTGACAGTCTGTATCATCCAAAGCTCTTGAACACTTAGTTTTGAGCTATAATTAGAAAGGTGCTTCCTTTGCATAAATTCCTTCCATATTATACAATATATATTCATACATATGTAATAAAATTCCTTTTATAAATTGAAAGACATCACAGAAAAGTGCATCAAAGTACTGCTGTGACATCAAGGCATGTGAATGAGCTCTTAATTAGTTTTGATGTAATTTCTAAGGTTTCTGTCCCCACAAAGAAATATGAAGTGGAAAATGTGAGAGCCAAGAAGAGAGCTGCAAGGAACAATCCACGCTTGCACAGGACAAGAACAATAAAATCAATACCATTGATTCAAGGAAAGCAAAATTCACTCTCAGGAAGAAAGCTGAGGTCAGTCCTGACTTTCCTTCACAAAAGGACCAATAGTCCCAGTGAGACTTCACAGTAAAAGCCATTCTTGGGAAGTGTCAGCAAACTTCCCATGCTTTTCAAGTGAGGAGGAGGGGTTGTCACAACCCGGAAATTCAGTAGAAATTCTTGGTGGGCTGAACAAAGACAGCAGTCCAGTGCCAGGGAACTCTTACCCTTTATTACATAGCCACCTTAACTCCAACAACTATCACACTATTTAGTCGTAGAAGTGTTGGCTAACAAGCTCTTAACTTTCACAATTAACTTTTACCAAGGTCCCAACTCTGCCAGCAAACTTTGGCACAGACACTGATTGCCATACTTGCTGGGATAAAACAAGACAGGAGAGAGTAAAGACAGAAAATAGAGAAAGTGAAGAAAAAAGACCACCAATCCTTAGATCCCAAATTGGTCCTGCCACTGAGTACGGTCCAGATCTGGGATCAACAAAAGCCCGGAAGTGATCCTTTTACAGTTTTTACAGTTTCCCTAGTGCACATCGCCTTGTTTTTCGTGCCATTTCCTGCTGCTGGCGCACGCGCAGTGAGCCCTTGGAGCCCTTCAGGGAAGAGTGGGGGCTGGGGGCCTGTGGGGTCTGGGAGCCCCCTTTAGTGAAGAGCCCGGGACCTGAGCCCTCTCTTGCCACCGGCACATGAGCCTTCAGGCTGACTTACAAGCCCAGCAATGAAAGGGAAGCTGGCTCACAACAGCGCTGAGCTGCCTCAGCGGGACCCTCCCTCCCAATCCCAGCCGTGCTTATGTGCTTATGCCCCTCCAATATTCTCTGTGCTTTTTGGAAAAAAGAGACTTTGGAAAAGTTGCCAGCTTTTTTACCTGGAACTAAAGTCAGGAAGAAGAAGAAGCCACCACTACAACTAGGGACAAAGTCCCAGAGCAAAGGTCTAATAACTCTAATGGGTTTCCCAGAAGCCCACAAGTCCCATTCAGAAACCTCTTTTTCTGTGAGGAGAATGTAGTTTTGAAGCACCTCTCATGCTCTCAAAGCAAGGTTTCTCTTCCATCCTTTTCCTAGTGCTAAAAATAATGGGATGACAGGAAGATGATAATTTTATGCCTCCACTTTTGAGTCTTCCTTTTTGTGAGCAGCTCTCTCTTTCCAACTTGTACTCATAGGTTTTAGCCACAGTATCAGCACAAAGATCAGTTCTGCTCATGTGTTAAGAGGATAATAACCACAAAACTAAAATGACAATTTTCCATCTCTTAGTAAATGGAAATGCACGGGGCAGAAAATATTTGCTCTGGTCCATCTCCTTTAACAGGATTTTACTTCCCAGTTAGGGAGCTGGAAAAGCAGCTTTGCATGCCTGACAGCAAGAACTGCAAACCAATGCAGAAAATGCTTACTATAACATGTTCCATCAAAACTGCAGGATAAACACTGAAGATTTTCACACTCCTAAAAATACAAAAAACATACACAAAAAGTCTTCATGATCCAACTAAAACTGTCCTGTTGCATTTCAACCCCACTTACTGAATAACATAATTATGCTTTAAAAATAAAGCTGAATTTCAAAACCTTTACACAACATCATTAAAAACATTGGATTTTAAAAAATAAATGAGCACATCTACAAACATCCCCCCCCTGCCCTTAAAACACCAGAAATGCCAAACCAAGAGTATTGAAGACTTGTATGACCGGTTGAACAGATTAACTTCCGTCTTCTTTAGGATATTAATTTCAGACAGTAAATCATCTGTGGATTGAAACATCCCTTAGCAACCTGGTATTTGTGTGATGAACTACAGCGACATTTCAATTTTTCCACAGGGAATTTCTCTGTGTAACTTCTGACCAGGTTTGGGTGGCCCTGGAATTCCCCACTTGTAGCACACGAACCAAAAGCATCTCTGGATACAAACCCAACAGATGTCACCCACCAGAAACAGCAACTTGCAGAGTTTTATCATTAAAAAGAAGAATGGCAAACAACATCAAACTACAAAAGCAAAAACAACCACAGTAGCTTTTTTCCACTCCAGAGAGAAATTCATTTAGCATGCTTCTCAGCAGAGAAGTTGGGTTCATCAGCCAGCAGCATGCTGAAAGCAAGACCAGAATTTCATCAGGCTTCAAACAAAACAAAAAGATAACTCCTGAATTACAAGTTTCCTGCAATGGCGTGTAGCTGTTCTAAATGAGAATTGACCAAGTCAAGCTACATTTCTACAAGTAGTTGAGCTAGTCAAGAGAGGTCTCATCTCCCTTCCTTGGCAAGGAACCCAGTCAGTGTCAGGACCCCTATGTGCAATTTCACCAGCGTTCTGTCAGACTAGTGCGTTGAATCAGCCCTAAAAAGAGTCCCACATGGAGGAGAAGGGAGGTGGAAGATCTTCATTCCAACAGCAATGATCTTAACCCTGTTCACTCCACTGACAGAAACTGCAGTCTAATGGAGGGTCATTGTATACATTTTAATGTGGAACAACTGACTTCCATGAGCAGTAGGTAACATAGGATTATAGAATGCTATGGGGTTGAAAAGGACTTTGAAGATTATCTAGTCGAAGCCCCCCTGACATGGGCAGGGACAAAACCACTAGACCAAGCTGCCCAAGGCCTTACCTAACCTGGCCTTGAACACTGTCAGGATTGGGGCATCCACAACCTCCCTGGGCAACCTGTGCCAGTGTCACCACCCTCACAGTGAAGAATTTCTTCCCAATATCTAAACAAAATTTCCCCTCTTTCAGTTTGTACCCATTACTCCTTGTCCTGTCACCATAGTTTCTGATGAAGAGTCCCCCTCTGGCTTCCCTGTAAGCCCCTTTCAGCTACTGGAGGACTGCCATCCAGACAGCCAAAAAGACCTGGGTAAATTGCCCACGCTTTAAACCTGGTATTTCATGGCTTAAAGTTTTTCCAGGAGCACGAGGCAGATCCGACCCGTTCGGACTGTAGAAAGGCAGGAAGGCCTGGAGAAGTAGGCAAGCTGTGCTCAGTGCATTCACAGCCCCACGAACACCGTTTCACCCCCAGGGCTGCACGGTCTGTCGAGCGCAGGGGCTTCCCCAGCGCTGGCCCCGGCACTCACCCCCACTGTCCCTTGACCCGGCGGAGGTTCCCTCGCTGCTGCTGGTTACAACGCCCCTCTCCAATTCCAGCGGCACTGCAGCGGGCCGCCGGCCCTGGNCGGCCCCGGCCCGCCGGAGCGATCGGCCGGGGGCGGCAGTCCCGCCGTCCCTCCCACCTTGGCCCGCGGCCGCCGATCCAGCCCCCGGGCAGGAGCTGCTGCGGCTCTTCCCTTCCTCCACTTGCCTGTGAGCGGCCGGGAAAGCCTCCGGAGCTGCCGGGAGAGAGGGCCGGCGGTGGATGCTGCTTGCCTAAGGCGGCGGCCGAGACTGCAGCCCGTGCCTCCGCCGAGATATATACGGGTTTCTGTTGTTTGTTAACTCTGATAAATTACACTCGAGCCCGCCGCTCACAGGCGCACGTTGCACAGCCTAAGGAGGGGCGCTGCTGGGTGACAATCCTGCTGGGCATCTGCCACCTCCCGAAAGCGCTTATTAAAAAAATAACATAATTTGAGACAGATAGCCTTATGTGCTTCATAAAAGGATAGCGACTCATTCTAACTTGCTTGAACACACTGGTTATACTGTTTCCAGCTGGTGAATCTCTTGGAGAGTTAATATGGCCTGTAAAACCTGTGCAGGTTTTCCACAATAACATTGACTAGTCCCACGGAGATAGAGCAGAAGAGATCTCAGGGCCACTTGAAAGAACATTCCAGTCATACGACTATGAAACTGACTCTGGAAATGCTGGATATCAGAGGACCTTTGTGCTGGGTATTTCTTTCACAATCCTGTTTGTTCTCAGTCAACAGAACAGGTCTCACATCAAATTCATACTGAACTTATTTTCAAGTTAGACATTGTGAAATACTACATTGAAAGCTGCTCCTCAATGTACATACTCTGCTTCCTGCATCCCTTCACTCCCCTACACTGCACCCAGTGCAGTCACATCACTCATCAGCACAGGGGAGAGTCTTCACATTCAGGACTACCCACGCAAGGAACATCACAAATCAGACCATATTCCTATCAAATGAAGCTCCCTCGTGCATCTGACATATTTCTTCTGATTATTTAGGGATCTGGAT
Organism: Donacobius atricapilla; assembly: GCA_013397315.1. Taxonomy (NCBI): domain Eukaryota; kingdom Metazoa; phylum Chordata; class Aves; order Passeriformes; family Mimidae; genus Donacobius; species Donacobius atricapilla. Next base: position 248,562 of record WBMY01006852.1, read on the forward strand.
CTTAAAAGCCATTCAATAACATGCCAAGGTTATGCTTCCCCAATTTCCTGCAGTCAGTTACTCCTCACCTTCTCTCCTTGATGCTCCACCCAAGCTGGCCTGCCTGCTCAGCTAAACTCAGTGGGAAGAGTTTGACCAAGGACAAGCATTTTTGAAAATCCCTTTCAGAGTGGCTACACACTGAGGCATTTCTTCCACCATCCACTGGAGAACATCCCCAGGAGGTAGAGTTGCTGCACAAAAGCAACTGAGACATTCAAATGTATTTCAACATCCTTCTTGTTTCTTGTTAATTGTGCAGCATCTTGTTTGCTGTTTATTAAAAACAAGTAATTCCAGGTAGTTTCCCTCAGCCACCTAAACTGCTTTCCAGTGATATCCCAATGCTTGTGCATTTACATTTGCTGAGTATTCCTTGTCCACACTTTCTTAACAGACACTTTTATATAAAGAATTTCTGGGTCCTATTAATCTCTGTAATTTTATGGTTAAAGATTAACAACAACATGGCATTTTAGACTTCTCACTCATTATTTCCATATATTTCTCAAATACCATTTTCCCTGATACATTTTTAGAGTATGTTTTATTCTTCATTAATTCTTTCGGCTGGTCCAACTCTGTCACCTTACAAATTAAGAAGGAGCTGAATGGGTGGAAGAGTGGTTTCCTGCCCACCTGGGATAATGCCTCTTCATTAGGTCCACCTGAAAATGTTCTTGTCCCTCCTGGCCTTTGATTTCTTCTGTTAAAGAGGAAAGCTTAAATGTCTGGGCAAACACAGCAGGATTTCTGTGCTTGGTGCAGAGAAACACTGCCTAGCCAGCACCCTACTTAAGTGTCCCACAGCTGTCCTGGGCATGATCAAATAGAATTTGGGCACTCTTCTACTTCTTATCTGATTGATGGAGTCACACAAAACCGTTTTGCGCACATGCATGTCCATCTCTCTACACTTTTAAACTCTGCTTCAATAACAGCACTTTCAATAGCAGTTTGTTCATGAGCTTGCAATCCTGCATCCAAGAGCACAGTGTCTTCCCAAGGCACCATAAAAGGCCGGTTGTGGAAGCTACAGAGAAAAGCTCTGGCTGATGAAAAAGAACATTTGTAGATCTGTGGAGTAATAGATAAACAAAGCCAAGGGAAATCTAGGCTCAGAGGAGAGGTCTAGCTTGAAAGGTGTTAGGATAAATGCCACTTAGTTATGGGAGGGTTAAAAATACAGGGGTAGAAATTTGGAAGAAATTATATGATAGTGGCAATTTCCAGATTTTCAAGACAGGCACCATATTTGTTGTAAGACAAAGAGCAACCTTTACTGTCATCTTTACAGAGAACCCAGATCATGGCTCTTCTAACAAGCACTCTGCCAGGAGATTTCTGAGACTGAAGCTCTGTGTTGTGGTTCATTCAGCAACCTCAGAGCTGACAGCCACTACACCCCTTGCGTGTCCCAGCTCTGCTAACCTCTGCAGATGCTTTACCAAGCTGGTTCCACCCACTCAGCCAGCAAAATGCTATTCCCTTTTCTTTGTCGAGGTGAGTTTTGTGTTGATTAAACAAGTTAAATCAGGCCAGTGCAAGATTAGACAATAACCAAGTCTAACATCAGAAGAGCGAGGAAAAGAGGAACACGATTTTCCTCATTCGGTGGAAGCAAGCCCTTAACATGACTCAAGCTGTAACAGGTAACTCCACCCTGGCAGGCAGATTCTCAGGGGGTTAAGCCAAGATGAGACTGTGCTACTGGCAAAAGTCATCATTCCATCCTTTCCCCTTTCCTTAGTCATGCTTTCCTGATGCCTCCTCTCTGCTGGCTCCAACACTCCTGCAGACACACGTTAAGCTAAATGGGCCTGCCAACAGAGCTGAAAGCTAATCCAGTTTACAAAAAAAAAAAAAAAAAACAACAAAAAACAA
>WBMY01006852.1:250489-297408 GCA_013397315.1 Donacobius atricapilla
AAAAACAAGCAAACAAAAAAAAAACCAACAAAAAAAACTTCCACCAGCAGGATCAAATTTGGCAGCCAGCTGATCCTGTAGCCAAAGAAACACCAGTGCCAGGATGAGCCAGTGAGAGGGCCTGTTTTGGTGGCAGCCTGCACACACGTCAGCATAAACCAGAAGTGCCCCCACAGGCCATAATTTCACAAATGCTTCCAGCCAGCTATTGCCCGCACTGCTGCCAAAAGTAACACTGCCTTGCCCTCAGCTACACCAGCTGCTCATTCCAGGCTCCAGGCACCCACTGTGCTTTTCTGGAGAAGAACTGATTGATAAATGTAACTGGAGTTAAAAGCAGCATTTTTTTTTCCTCCCAGATTTGTATTCCACATCAGTAAAGCACCTCTGAACCAAAGACCTGTTGGATTGTAATTGTCTCCTGGGTGAAGCTCGGGGGAAAAGAGGTCAGTTGAGGGCATTTTACAGTCTTATCCTTGGCTGCAAACCTGCCTTCCCACTAAGGCTAAGGCTTCACGTCCCATTACAGAGGTGTCAGAGCACACATAGAGTACACTCCATCTTCAGGACAGAGACTTCTTGAAGGATTCTGCTTTATTCAGCTGTGCTGGGGTGAGCATACTCTCAACCTGAGGTGGATAATGTAGTCACTGTGGGGACCTAAATATGGATGTAAATCTGCAAGAGCTTAGAGCAGCTTGATAAGAAGACACCATAAGATAACACAAATAAATAAATTATTCAAAACAGCTCCACTTATCAAACACCTTACTGATGTATAAATGTTTCACAACTGTATTGTACCTGACTACCTTTCTTTTCAACAGATACATCTGGACTGTATTAAACATTCCAAACAAGGGATTAGAGAAAGCAGTTTCTTGTTATTGTTCCATAAAAGCTACTTTTAATATGGATTGCAGAAATACCAGGCATTAAAAATCCATGAAGGATCATCAGCGATTGAAATGATCAACTGTTGTTTTGAGGTCTGAATTTCAGAGACGGCCTTGGTATCTGCAGGGTCTCTGGCGACTATTTTAGCAGTACTGAAAAGCTCTGTAGTTTTGCATACAGAACTTTGACCCATACAGTTAACTAATATTCAGCACTTTGCCAGATTTTTCTGCGGAGGGACGTGGCGGGGGGGAATTGATGATGAATTCAGTCAGCCCCTTAGTGAAATCCTATTTATTTACAAAGAATGTACAGCCACGTCCCATTTCCTTGCAGGCAGAGGAAGAAAATGGGAGGGAGAACTGTGCAGCAGTCCAAGTTTGCTGCTCCAGCTAGGATGCTTGCCCAGAAGAAGCTGTCCCTTGGCTTTTTCTCAGGGCCATACACCACTGCTTCTCCCACTGTCTGCTGGCTCTTGTGTGGTGTTTCCGGTCCCAGACATGCACACAGGCAAACACAGCTGCAACCAATCTGTGCTCTTGCTGCTGCGTTCGCAAGCAGTCCCTAGAAAAGTCTCCCTGACTTTCCCCAGATTAGTGCTTGCTCATACAAGTTAGCTCGTCTCAGCACTTGGCCATGCACCCCTGCGCCATGGGCAGTAGTTTCTAGCTTTTAGCTATCTTATGCCATAAAAGACCTTAATTGCTCCTTCCTGAACAAAGCATGGCCAGTGTGCCTGTCAGTTTTAATGAGGTTTGGGATTGCCTATAGATCAAAGCCCTGCTCCAGTGGTTTTGCTTGTATTGCATAAAGAGGAAAGGAGAAGCAAAGCAGAGAGATCAACAAGGAATAAAATTCATTTCCATATGTAATTTCTTCTATGATTTGGCAAGTGTCAGATTAATGGTGTAAAACAGAGGACTTCCTACAGAATGTTAATCCTCACAAGAACTACATTGTGGGGAAGATTTCAAAAGTACAAGCACAACCTGTTTTTCATCTGAGACCTTGTCTGTATCATCTTCCAAACCACAGGCCTGACCCTGGGAGTGGAAGGACTGCTTTCAATAAACAAACCTTGATTTTCCAGTCCTGCACCATCATTTACTTCTGTGCAAGTTGCATGGAGACATTACTAAATCCATTCCAACATACATAGTAACTACTTTTTTTCATTGGTTTTCACAGGTGTAAATGCCTCCACAAAGCATATGACAGCAGAGAAGCAAGTTCGATTGGTTTTTACTTGCAGAACAAAGAGAAATTATTTTTTCTGGAAGATATTAGTCATGTATAATGTTGTAATGTGCGCTGCCACAATGGGAGAGAGTTGCCCTGTCCTGCAAAGTTGGTGTATCAGGCAACTTCAGAAACATACTTGTTTGAAGCCAGTAGATGTACTTTGCAGGGCTAATGAGAGACAGTTGTATTTTGTGAATGAAGCTCTAAGCCAGAGAATGAAACAAGTCAATGACCATCATTTCCCTTCAGCAGGTCCTCCAAATAAGTCTGCATTTGTGAAATGGATGGGAGAAGTCATGTTCTAGTAGCATGGTTCCCAGACAAAATGTCTCTGCTGCTACTGTTCAAGGAAATAAAGTTAAAACACTGCAAGCAGCAAACATGTCTAGGCATGCTAAGCATAATTTTGCATCCAGTGTAGGAGGGTCCAAAATACTTGGCCTCCCCAGTGAAAGAAATGAACATTCAAGTAAGGCAGAGGCTGAATTAACCCTTAATTACCAAGCACAGTTATACTTCTAAATATTGAAGGCAAGATCTTCATTTCTTTGGAGCAGTTCTTTATGCACTGTAAAGCTCCTGGTGTTCACACACTCTATAAACAGGCTGACAAGCCCATTTACAAATACAGTGCTACCCTGCTGCAATTGTTCACCTCATCCTTCAAGAAAAGCATTTGAGTAAGCCACATTTCTTACCAGCTGACTTTCGCCTTACTTCCGCCACACCAGCGTATATTCTGCTTGACTGTGTCCGGCGCCAGAGCCTTCACTCAGGGCACACCGACACCTCCGCCGCCGCTCCTGCTCATCGTGACGCCCGTGTGCCACCCGCCGCTGCCAGGGGGCTCAGGAGCTGGTCTCTGCATCTGCGGGGAGACGGGATGGGCGCAAGGAGGAGTCTGCCCCCGAGGCTTCCAGCCTGCCAGGCACACAGGCGCTGCAATCAATGTGCTCCAAAGCAGCACCAGCAGCTTTCCCAAGCGGCGGCGTGTGCTTTGCCGCAGGAGGGCTGCGCTCTGCTGGCCTGTAAGACCAGCCTCTCCAGTTAAGAGAGCAGCGGAGCAGGAGACTGGCAGGGAGGCACAGCCATACACTGCTCCCCAAAGCTTCATCCCCTGGAGTCCAACAGATTTGGCAATGCTGACTTCATGTGGTGAGATGTGTTTGTATTCCCAGGGTTCATTTTGGAGAAGAAAGGACATATTTGGGCAGAGAAAAACATGGGACAGGGACTCATTAAGAGCTTAACTATCTATCTAAGTTTGCTTTTTCTTTTTTTTTTTTCTTTTTAAAACTATATTAACATTTATCTTTTAGCATTTACTGTAACAAACCCACAGGCAATAAAAATCCCACAGTGACTTAAATGAGACTAAATTTGTGAACAACAAGCTACCAATAAGAATCCCAATGTCCTTCATATGAAATACATAAACATCAGTTTCCACCTAATATTTACTTCTTGGAAGTTCAAGACTAATCCCATTTGGCATATTTTAAGGAAGTGAGCTCTTGACCCCAAATGTTTATGGGTTGTAACAGTAAGTCCAATAAAAAAGGAAGCACATTTTAAAAGCTGCTCTTAAAATCAGATTGGTTTTAGGCAGTTTTGAGAAAGACAGCACTTCACCTCATGTTTCAAGTAAAAGGGGGTAAATGTTGCTGATACAGCCCATCCAGACCAGTAAGATATTTGTGGCTATGAAAGTTTCTTTTAACAAGGATTTCTGAATATCCATATTAACCCCCTGGCCCCCCACAAGACAGATAACATAGTACCACACGGGTTACATTACTTACATCATACTTCACACTGTAATAAAACGTTAAGGGAGCCTTCTAGGTAAAATGCCACAAAACAATACACCGACTGAAATTATGAGAAACAACAATTTCATCCCAAACTGGTTTTGAGATAAATAGGCCTTCAAATGCAGGTAATCAAATTACCTGCTGTCTGCAAAACATTCTACATCAGCAGCTCGTGACACAATATTTATTTGATATGTTTTCTGTAGATAAATAAAAATGTGAAGTGGGCACAGGTAGTCTTTTATAGTCATGTTAGCAATATTTCCTGTGCTTGTTGGAGCCCAGTTTGTGGGTCCTGCTGTGGATGCTGTGTATGCTGTAGGAATGCAGAAACAGACATAGAAATGCTTGTGTAACCCAAAGACCACAAGTCACGTTACAGCTCTTTTAATTATGTGGTATCGTGCCTCTGTGAAAGGGACACAAAGCTGGCCCCAAACTGTGCTTTGCAAAACAAAATTTTAAGTGTAACAACAGCACAGTGTAGCAGACTTTGCAGTTGAATTTAACTGAGTAAATCAGGAGAGGTTTTGAACACATGAAGAAGTACTCTAGAAGCAAAGAGTACTTCTTCAAACACTCAGGGTTAAGACTCAGAGATGGCCAGGTCTGGAAAATAAGGAGACAGAGCAACTCATAGGTGCACCTGGCAGGCCCAGCGGTGTGAACCTTTCATTTCAGTGAGCCACGTCTCAATTTTCCAAAAATTAAAAAAAAAAAGAAATGGAGGGTGGGGAAAGGAAAAGGAAATAAAAATAAACGGCGTTCTTGTTACTTGGCGCCAGGAATATCTGAGCAGTAAATTTCCATGAAGGAGTCCCTTCTCACGTGGCTGCTCCTTGGTGCCATACCTACCACCTGCCCATCATAATCATTGTCCTCTTTTTTTGTATACGTATATATGCATATATACGCGAATTATCCTTCATATGCACGTACATACGTACAACGCATCCTTTAGGAGGCTGCGCCGGTCTCCTCACGCCACGGCGACAACTGCGGGAAAAGCAGCAGGAGCTACACTCGTTGTCCACTAGGTTTTAATTCTCAGAGGAAAGATGGGGCGTTAATGTCGATTTTTAATTTTTCTTTTTTTAAATTCCATTTTATTTCTCTCCAGCCCGCCATGTCGCGGCGGGGAGGGGCGCGCCCGCGGCTACGGCCGTTGCGCCTGCGCGGTGCGGGGGGTGCGGCCGGCCATGGCCGCCTCCGTCTTCTGCTGCTTCTCCTGGTGCCGGGATGGCGGTGCCGGGCACATCCCGCTCAAGGAGATGCCGGCCGTGCACCTGGACACGCAGCGCATGGGTGAGCGGGGCAGGGCCACTGCCGCCGGCGGGCGGCTCCCCGGCGGCCAGGGCCGCAGCCCCGGGGCGCGGCGCGGGGTAACCGCTGGGAAAGTCGCTCTGGGGCTACTTCTGTAGCAGGAATTGGTAGTTTTCAGGGGAAAAAAATTAAGGAAGCTCGGTTTTAAAAGTGATTTAAAGCAGTTTGGGTTTAACTGAAGTTGAACGGCGCAATGGGTGCGTGAGGTGCCCGCTGCCCGGCGGGGGCTGCCATGGTCAGGGTGCACACGGGTGGTTCCCAGCCGAGGGGCTGAGTTCACAGAACCACAGAATCTGTGAGGTTGGAAAAGCCGCCTGAGGTCATCGAGTCCAACCTGTGACCCAGCACCACCTTGTCAGCCAGACCAGGGCGCTTAATGCCACGTCCAGCCCTTCCTTAACCATCTCCGGGGACAGAGACTCCCCCTCCAGTAAGGGCAGCGGAGATGAAGAAGGAGCCAGGCCGTGCAGAGGCTTGTCCGTGCTGCCCCTTGGAGGATTGCCCTTAGCATGAGCTATCCGCAGAGCCATGGCCGGGCTTTGCTGAGGAGAGAAGGGATCTGAGCCAGCAGCGGCAGAGCCGGGGGGAGAGAGCCGGGGAGGAAGAGGTACGGTCCAGTGCTCGAGCACAATTGTTAGCCACAGCCTCGCATGTGCTTGCCCATGACAACAGTGCCTGAAGATGAAGTCGTCCAATGCAGAAGGAGAACTTAGCCGAGGATTTTTTTCTCTCTGTATTGACACACACATTTCTAATAGACGGACTATTCCATAGACTAAGCACCTTGCAATTCCATCAATCATTTCTACCCGATATGCTTTTCCTTCTTGTTGCAGAATGCTTTTTCTCCGATATTAGAGAACAGAGTACAGGGCTTTGGTCTCACAGTGAACCCTTTCTGACTAAATTGTAAGTTGCGCTTCTGATGTGGCTAAGCAAAGGTTGTAATCAGCATGGTGCCATAAAGCCCGAGAGGTGAAAATTAGATCAGCTTATAGATTTAAAATAAATAAACCCTAGTGGAAAGATGAACTAGCCTGTAAACAACCTCCCTTCTCTTTCTTCAAAGCACTGCCCATCATCATATTTCTCACAGACCAATGAAGCTTTTACTTGGGACAGAAGTAACAAAAACTGGTCTCAATGTTTAGGGCTTTTGAGGGCTGCTTTCAGATTTCTAAAAATTTTTTGAAGTTCTGTGGGGTTTTTTTTCCTTTTTGCAGGAACAGATGTCGTTATTGTTAAAAATGGCAGAAGAATATGTGGTACGGGAGGCTGCTTAGCCAATGCACCATTGCATCAGAACAAGAGCTATTTTGAGTTCAAAATCCAGTCCACAGGTTAGTCAGCAAAAAATATACAACTTTAAACTTGGGAGATATGGTACATTGCTTGCTGGTGGCAATATCTCAAATGCTCAGCATGTGCATCTTTCTGATTGCATCCTTGAACTTGTGAGTATTGGAGAAATTTATAAGTTACTGTGTGAAAGGAAATTTCTTTTTTTCTCTTTTTAATTTTGACTCCAAAATATTAAAAGTAATGGTAAGTGTATTATTATTGGAGGAGTGCAAATACTAAGCCCCCACATTGTTTTGTATGGTGTTATAGACATATTTTTCAGGTTGCATATTTTAGAAATTATTTTTGCTCAATAAATGCTTATGACCACATAAAACATTGTTGCTATGAAGTATTTTTTAAGGAATGCAGTTTATCCAGTGATGCTTGTATTTATTTGTCTACCCTCATTTGCTCTTAGCAGGCACTGTTTGCCCAAGCAAGGGTAACGCTCCTTGTGCTACCCTTTGCTCTTCAGATCAAGTGTAGCACTTATTCTGACACTGCCTTATCCAGGGGAGCCTTCCAGCACCTTGTTTCTTTATTTGCTCCTACAAATACGGTCAGCTTCACTACTACGGAGAGCACTCCTGGCTTGCCTGTGTTCTGGCATGAAAAATCAGCCTGTATTTTTAAAAGCTGGTAGCAGATGCTCTGAAAATGAAGTTGTGCTTTCTCTAAGTGTGTGTGGGGAGGGAAGAAGAAAGGAAATGTTAGTCCAGAGACAGGCCTTATGTACCAGCTGGAGCTTGATGCTGAAACATTTTGGGTAAGAGTTGTTTGCCTTAAGGTGGGTCGGAGTGCAGGCATCATGGACACAGATCTGCCCAGAACACCTTGCAGTCCAACTGGTTGGTTAGTTTTAAGCTACATGTAAGCCCATATCCATCTTAACTTGGCAATTTTATTATCCTTTCTGTTGGGAAGAATCCATTGCAGGTGTTGTTCATATATGGTCATTATTCACACAGGTAGTGCATCCATGTTCTTACACTTGAGAACCATGGGAAATAAACTCTTCTGGTCCCTGTGAGCCTTTTTCCCTCTCTTCCTGTGCCCCAAGGCAGAACTGTAGAAGACTTAAAGTAAATCTTTGATTTCCAGAAGTGTCCCTGCACAGTCAATTAGAGGTTATCTGTGGGGTCATCCTGACTATTGTAAAGTTTTCTGAAGTCAAATCACACTCTTGTCCTCTTCATTCTTGGCATTAGACTAAATTATTTTACAGTTTCATCTTTAGAAAAGTTTCTTACATTTTTGCCTCATTTTAGTCTTCTCTAGACCGAACAGTCCCAGTTTATTGGGGTTTTTTTCATTGTCTCCTTCTAGATGAAATTTTTACAATTTTGATTGGTTTTGTTGTTTCTTCTACAATATCTCTAGTCATCCTAATTTGTGTTGAGGTACAGTGCTTAAAATGGATGCTCTGCTTCAGCTGCAGCAGCAGTAGATGACCTCATCTGTTTTATACATGCCACACATCCAGAAGCAGGGCACACTCACACTCAGCAAATGGTCTGTGAACTGGTTACCAAGCTACTTCCGTATTCATGCCACTTACTGTTCCTACTTAACTTGCTGTTCTTCATAATTTAGTAAAAGCAGATGCACTTTCTTTATTTCTAACCAGGTAGTCAGGATCACTTTAAACTTGAGGGGCCTGTCAAGAGCTTGCAGTCCCGTCAGGTTGGGATCGGCAGCATGTTTAATCAACACACTGTCATGTTATTCAAGGAATTGGTTGGAGTAGAGAACAATATCTGGCCTTGTGCATTCAATGGAAAACCTCAAACCCCACTTGAGTCATCTTTTTTGATTTGACAGGGTGCTACTGATGAGTAATCCTGGAATAGTTTTCTAACCACTTGTGCCTTCACATGGCTGTAACTGTCTAGACCATGTTTTCATCATTTGACTATTTCAATGTTGTATGAGTTTCAAAAATATTATCAAGTCAAGGTCTATAATATTAACACTTTCTTTTTTGATAAGACTAACTATCTGAAAAAGGAAAATTTGTTGTTTACAGATGCATGCTAGTTGGATTTATTTTTTGCATCCTCCTACAGTCTCAGAGTTTGTTTTCAATATTTTTCTGGGAATAAAAGCTGGGTGGTTACACTTCTCTTTTTCAGAGATCCTTCTTTTTCAAGATAGATGCTCTTTGTGATCAGTCTCCTGTGGCTACTTGTGCTGGGTCTGGTCAGGATGAAGTTAATGATCTTCACAGCAGCTGCCGTCATTCTGTGTTTTAGATTTGTGACCAAAGCAATACTGATAACAAAACAATACTGATAACACACCAATTATTAGCTATTGCTGAGCAGGGCAATATGTTTCTCACTCTGCCCCCCCAGTGAATATAGTTAGGGTTGCATAAGGGCTTGTGAGGAGGCATAACCAGGTGGATGACTCAAACTAGCCAAAGTGATACTCCATACCACGTACCACCTGTCTGGCTCAGGAATAATTGGGAGAGAAGGGGATTTAGGGAGATCGGCCATCTTTCGCTTGGGAATTGGCTGGGCATCAGTCTACCCATGGGGGGTGGTGAGTGATTGCCATTGCATCACTTTGTTTTGTTGTCTCTTTCACTTCTGCTTCACTTACTAAACAATTTTTATCTTTAGCCACAAGTTTTCTTGGTTTTACTCTTCCTCCATTCCATGGGGGCCTGAGGAGGAAAGAGAATGACTGCCTGGATGGTGCTCAGCTGCCAGAGCTACTAGAGCTAACCTACAATAGTTCTGGTATTTCCAGGAGATACTTACTGGTAGTACCATCATGGCATTAGTTTAAAACAAAAATTCTTGATGCTCTCTTGCTTTAGTCAGTCTTCAAAACATGTTTTTTTTTTCTTACTGTGTTAATGTCACATTTTAGGGATTTGGGGTATTGGAGTTGCAACCCAAAAAGCAAACTTGAATCAAATTCCACTTGGTCGAGATGTTCACAGCCTGGTGATGAGAAATGATGGAGCTCTCTACTATAACAATGAGGAGAAAAACAGGCTACCAGCAAACAACCTTCCTCAGGAGGGCGATGTGGTGGTGAGTTTCTTAAGACTCTCTTATTTCCTCACCTCTTCCCAAATGCCTCTTATTTACAGCTCTGTGGTCAAACTGACTGTTTTAAGTCAAATTGTTCAGTTTGCATCTCTCTGTTTTGAAAGTGCTGGGATATGAATTCCTGTTGTCTTTGAATGGATCAGCAGCCTGGATCTGGGTGGACTTCATTCTTGGTATTGATAGATTCCTAATGAGGGATGGACTTGGCCAGAGTTTGAAAAACAGTTTCTGATGCTCTATTGCAGTATCTACCTGACTGATAACTCCCATCACAAGGATCTTACATCGTTTGAGATGGGACCTGCCTGAACAAATAATGTGCTGGAGTGCATTACATGGCTATGCACCATGTCCAGCTGAACTCAAGATCCCTCAGCTAACTGGTTAATGATTAGAAGGACAGAGGGGAGCAGAGATGGGTCCTGGGTGATAAATTAATTGTATTTTTAGCCAAGCTTTTGTAGTTTGTGGGGATATTAAGTGGGGAAGGGGGTAATGTTCAATGGAAAATGATGGAGAGAAAATCTCTTTTTTTTTTGTACCTTACTATTTCAGGTTTCTTAAAACCTCCTTAAGTGACTTTGTTCAAAGTGTTGTTTTTTTAGTACTGTCATTTTCTCCATGTCTTCTTATATATTTTCAAAAGTACATGAGAGCAATGCAATGAAATTGAGACTATTTATCACCCCTACTTTTTCATGCTGGTCACTTGCCTCTCTATAGTCATGGTTAGAAGTGCCATCTTTAGAAGCCCCAAGCAGCTAAGGGTGACATCTCCACCCTTTACGCCAGATACAATGCTGTTCTTTTAATCCCCTTCTGAAACCGTTTTTTGAAGGGTTGCAGACTAGTTCAGGGTTTTTAGTGAGCTGATGTGTTCTGAACAACTGATCACAAAAAAAAAAACAACTGATGTGTTACTGCTAACTCCCCCATTTCCAAAAATACCAAGTTATTTTGTTCTGTCATGAAAACAAATTTTTGAAGTCCTGCATGAGCACACAAATTGTCACACTCAGACATACCGAAACAGTGAGAAAAGTCCTTTAGCCAACAGATAAATATGCTACTATCTTGTTAGTGTTTGCTTTCTGCTCTGTGGTCAGCATATTTATAGTATTCTGTGTGAAACCACAGTCTCTTGCTGCCAGCAGAGTAAATGGAACTGAGAGAGGTTTCCATATGGAGGTATGGAAGGATGAACTTGGTTCACAGCATCATTATTTATTAAAGTTATCTCCTGGAAAAGATACAAACAAGGATGTTGGGAACCGCCTCATACTCAAAATCGGTGAACATCTTGTGCTTCTTTAATGTAGTGAAGTTCAGCAATGTGTTCTGTACACTCAGTAAGATGCAAAGTGTATTGTGCAGTACTGTGCTGCGTATCAGTTGAATGGGTGTTCAGGAATCCTGAGTATTTGAAAATACAGATGTTACTGGTCATTTATTAACTTCTAGTCCTTGGCAGGAATATGTCAAGTGAGATTTTCTAGGATGCTGTTTTGCATAATGGTATTAAAATCTGCCTGTGGCTAAGAAAGCTAAGTTAAGCAGCAGTCTTATGCGTATAAAGTTGTTGATGCTTTTTTTTGTTAATTTTCTGTGCTTTGTAGGGCATTACATATGACCATGTAGAATTAAATGTATATTTAAATGGCAAGAACATGCATTGTCCAGCTTCTGGAATCAGGGGGACTGTCTATCCAGTGGTCTATGGTAAGTCAGAGATTTTCAAACTGTTTCACATTAAGGAAAGTATTTTCATTGCAGTTCTGTTCTGTGAGGTGTGTTTTCTTCTCACTTAAATGGAACACACATCAGTCATCTATTCTTGGCAATTACAACAATTAATTACATGAAAATGCAAACCTAGGAAATTACAAAATAATATTTTTGCCTCATTTTTAACACTGCTTAATAGGAAGTAAAAGCACTGTTTACTGACTGCTTACAGTGTCCACATCCAGCAAGCTGGAGAGTTGCTGCACTCTGTCTAAAAGTTGTGAGGTAAAAAAAATAGGAAGCAGATGGCAGACTTGTGCGCTAATCTGATATATCTAGGAAGCTTGATATTTGTGCCTTTTTATTTCACATACTTCATAAATGCCTGCGGTGTTACATAGCAATAGAATTGTTGTTTGTATTTTCTTGAACTTCCTGTGCAGTTTCTGCCTATTGCTGCTTGTCCTATTGCTTGGCACCACCAAGCAGTGCCTGGATCCACCCTCTTGGCACCCTCCCTTCAGATACTCATTGATGAGGTCCTTTCTCAGTCATCTCTTCTCAAGACTGAACAGGTCCAGCTCCCTCAGCCTTTCCTCATAGGAGAGATGCTCCAGTCCCCTCATCATCTTTGTCACCATCCTCTGGAGCTGCTCCAGGAGCTCCATCTTCAGTTTATCTGAGCCTCATCTTAACTAGTAGGCAAAATCATTCTGGTCTTAAGGATAACCCTTAGCTACGTGATGGGGATAATTTTTATTTTCATGGTGGGTTCCTAATGAGCTGTTGGCATGTTTCCATTTAGATCTTGATACATTTTGATTGATACAGAATTTTATGAACAGGAAGAAAACACTCCAGATGTGTTGTAGAGTCTTTAAAGTCTATCTGTGAATGTAGCTAGTGAATTACTTGCTTCCAAGCCGTAAGGGTGGCATCGTTTTAAATGGTCAAGTTGCGATGTGTCCTTCAGCCACCTGATGGCGCTGCTAAAATGCTGTGGCAGCTCCGCGGGATCTCCTCATGCAAAACCCTCATGAGCAGCAGCAGAAGAGTTACTGTGTGGCTGCGCCTTCCCTAGATTTTGGAAGGGGTCTTACGCAGCATGAAGAATGAAGGTTGCTTTCAGAAACTACTTGGTGGCACGTTAGCCTACTGTTAATCCTTTTTCTCTGACTAAAAAAGTTCCATGCCTGGGGAATGCAATGACCTTCTATTGCCGGGCTGTTTTTTTCTTCTTCCACAAGTGGGCATAATTTCATCATAATTATCATGTCTCCTACATATAGCTATAACTTGAACCCTGCAGGTTGTTTTTGTACACTGCTTATTTGGTATAAATTTCAACTACAAGTGTCCTTAATTTAATGTGAACTTCTAGTCCTGCGGGAGGATTTGGCCATAGAGAAGAGAGTTTCTCAAACATTTACCCTATTCAGACTAGAACTATAGATATCTTTTTAAAAGGAACGTGATAGATCTGGCAAACACGGTGTCAAGCTTGAGAAGATAAATAAATGGACTTAAAGGTTATTCCCTGCAGCAGTGGTACCTCAGACACTTTAATGGAACCACGACATAAACACCACGTAAATACTAGAGAACTGTACAAGCACACTGATAGGAGTTTTCACAAAGCCTAGGAGGGAAAAATTCCGACCTTGTCTCTGAGATAGCTAAATTCCAAAATATGGAGATGAGGCTTTTCTTGTTTGAATTAGTGTTGATAGTCTGCCAGATTCATCTCAGAAGTTGTCTTCGAAAGAGACCTTGCTTTTCTGACTAGGTGGGTGTTTCAGTTTGGTAGTGAAGTACACAGAAGCGTTGCTCTGAAAATACTCAGCAGTTTCTTTTTTATATACTATATTGAAAGTATGGTTGCAGGTGGGTAGATTATGCAGGAGGTCAAAAACTGGGAGAAGTTCTGTAAAAAAACCACATTAACTTCAAGAAGCAGTCAAAGAAGCTCTCTTTGGATCATATGCTAAAACTGATGGTTTGATGCCAACCACTGCAGACATGTGAAACCTTGTAAACCTTCACAAATCCACCGTAGACAGGTGAAACTCCAGCGGAATTAGGAACAGAAAAATATGCACATGAAGAGGTGACATCCCTGCAAGGTTTATCTGGTAGCATCCTTAATCTGTAGATTTCTGGAGAAATGGAATAGAAAATTTGGAATCAATAGCCTGAAGCTCTGCTGACACTCCCAGTGAAATTAGTCATTCTCATTGACTTCAACAAGGAACCTTTACTGAGCTAACAGCAGAAAAGAGAGATGGTTTGCTCTCCTGGCATAAGGCCTTACCAAATTCATTGAAGAGATTGCTTTTAAGTGTGTGTATGTAATGGATGTATTGAAGAAATTCTTTGTGTTTTGAGCACAGTCTACGGTCTATTAAGATGGTGTAAAAGAGACTCAAACTATAAATGTTCCTTCTCTAATTCCTTCTTTTTTGTTCTCTTCTGCAGTTGATGACAGTGCCATTCTGGATTGTCAGTTCAGTGAATTTTATCATACACCTCCACCTGGGTTTGAGAAGATCCTCTTTGAGCAGCAAATCTTCTGAATGTCTTCATACTGAGAATTTGCACCCTGCACTGTTACAAAAGCTTTGTCATCTTGAAGCCTCCCTTTACTTTTAGGAAACATATCTGTATTTTTAGTAAGTACTTGTGACTGTTGTTTGCAGAATAAATACATTAACTGCAACACCAGGTAAATGTGTTGCAAATAAGAGTTTTCTGGCATTGTTTTGTGGTTCAAAATGAGTGTTTTGGGGCAGGGTTTTTCTCTGGTTTGTACTTGATAGATAAGGAGACTAAGAGATATCGCTGTTGTCACTATTATATTCAGTATTTTGAATAAACTGGAGCTCTGTAAGGCAAATAGTCCTTACACATATGCTAGCTATGGAGATGGGTAGTTCTCATGATTTTTTCCCCCCCAGCCTTTTTCTCACAGAAATTATGTAATTTCTTTAAAGGATGCTCTGTGTTTCTAGTCTATGATTTGGAGTTGTGGTGTCCCAGTTCTGCATAATGACTAATCATACAATGGCATAACTAGCAGCTAGATACTTTTATTTGGCAAAGTGTAAGTTAATCCATTCCCTCAATCTTAGACCAGTAAATACAGCTTATCTGTTTCTTCTAGCTTTTCATTTGCTTTTATTGTGACCACAAAAAAAAATAGAACATTTTATAGTAATACTTTTCTGCTCAACCTTAAAAAGTAAACCTGAACACTGCCTGTGTGTTTGAGGACCACCATGCTGTGTCACTCTGGTAAGAGAGTAAGTACAGATCACTTAACTACTTGGGTAAGCAAAGATCCAGGTGAAGGATAAGAGATGTTATGGTGAAGCATTACATCTAAACTGTAAATTAGATTATTCTCTTATGGAATAGCATATTTAATTTCTTTGTGAATCATTTATAAATGGCTAAGACATTGTTCTAAAATGTGATGCCCTTGAATATACATTGTGAGATGCTATTTTTTCCCTTCTTGTCATATTTAATATACTTCCTAGAATAATTTTTATTGTAAAAAAATATCTTCATACTGAATGTTTGTGTTTTGGTTTTGGCTTTTCCTGGGTTAATGTGTTTGCCTAAATGATTTTATTTAAATATTTTTAGAAATTACCTTATTCTGAAATTTTCAAATACAAACAGCTTTCTCAAAGCCTTTCACCTTAGGATTTACTGCATCTGTCTTAATTCTGTGGTCCATGTTTTCCTTCCTTTTAGCCTTGCTGTCACATGAGAATATTGAGTAGAACTTTTGAACCTTGTCAGCATTATGGTGTAAACCTCGGGAGATTAGAGTGCCATTTTACAATTTTCCTTTGAAATCTGCTCAAATCAGAGTAGGGTAATGAGAAATAAAACTTAAATCCTAAAACACCTTCCCCCCACCCTTCCCTTCTTTCTGGGCTTAATTTTTTTCTTGATTTGCTCTACCTTGTTCCCCCAGCAGCAAGAGGGACAAGGAATGGGGGCTGTGGTCAGTTCCTCACTTGTCCCTGCTGCTCCTTTTTCTTCAGGGGAAGGACATTCTTTCCCTGCTCCAGCATGGGTCCCTCCCTTGGGAGACAGTTCTCCAGAACTTCTCCACTGTGCATCCTTTCCATAGGCCGCAGTTCTTCATGTCCTGCTCCAGCATGGATCCTTTACACTGGGTGCAGTCCTTCAGGAACAGACAGCTCCAGCATGGGTCCCCACGGGACCTGTTCTGGGTCACAGCCTCCTTTGGGCATCCACCTGCTCTGGGTGGGGTCCTTCACAGGCTGCAGGTGGATCTCTGCTCCCCTGTGGATTCCCCTGGGCTGCAGGGGCACAGCTGCCTCACCATGGGCTGCACCAAGGGCTGCAGGAGAATCTCTGCTTTGGTGCCAGGAGTACCTCCTGCCCCTCCTTCCCCACGGACCTTAGTGTCTGTGGGGCTGTTTCTCTCATGTTCTCACCCCTCCTCTCTGGCTGAAATGGTGCAGTTTTTTCCCCTACCCCTTCTTAATCTGTTATCCCCAGGGGCTCTACCACTCTCTCTGCTGGGCGTGATCTTGGCCAGCAGTGAGTCCGTGTTGGACCCAGCTGGCATTGGATCTATCACAAATGGGGGAAGCTTCTGGCATCTTCTCATGGAAGCCACTCCTGTAGCCCCCTGCTACCAGAACCTTGCCATGCAAACCCAATACATCTTCCACACAGCCTGGGCTTCAGATGTCTGATGCAGCCCTCCATCTCCCGGGTTGCAGGGATTGCCTGTGACCTCCATCTGAGGCCAAGAAAAATGGCCCTCTGTCCATCCAGAGGTATGCTGTCTTGGAGAAGCTGTGCTGCCAACTGGATGAGTTCAGGAGGCAGTGAGCAGGTGGCACACCAGAGAACATGAAACAGAGACAGACAGGATCTTCTCTGAGTCTTAACACTTTGAAGAGCCTCAGACCCCATATGTAGCAGGGAAGACGGCAGTCTCTGCCTTGCACTATCAGGGTAAGCAAAACCTCTACAGAAAAGGATGGATGGAAGCTGATGACTTCTGGTACCAAGAGGAATGTTCTTGCCCCACCTACGGGTTTACAGCTGCAAAATAGGTTCGTTGCTCTCTTAGTTGAAGAGAAGCTAGATGAGCATGGGGGCCCAGGTGGTGGATGATACCTTGCTGGTGAGAGGAAATGGAGTGAGAAGGAGGCACTAATAGGACAAGTCAGTTATTCACTGTAGCTGTAGTGTTGGGAACATCCCATAAGATCCTAATAGACAGGTTGTGGTAAGAGCAGACAGTGAGGTGGACTGAAAACTGGATGAATGGCCAGGCCCAGAGGGAGGTCAGTGGCAATACATTTAGTTGAAGGCCAGAAACCAGCACTCTACTCCAAGGTCAGTACCAGCTCTGGTCCTCTTTAACATCCTCATTAACATTCTGGATGATGTAAAGAGTGTACCTTTAGCGAATTTGCAGCTGACACAAACTTGAAAGGATTGGCTCATATGCCAGAGGGTTGTGCTGCCATCCAGAGGGACCACAACAAGTTGGAGAAACGTGCTGATGGAAAACTTGTGAAGTTCAACAAGGAGAAGTGCAAAGTCCTGCAGCTGGAAAGAAACAACCCCATCTATCTGAACAGGCTGAGGGCTATCCATCTAGGAAGCAGCTTGACAGAAAGGAACCTGTGGGTCCTGGTAGGCAGCAAGGTGAGCTGAGCCAACAATGTGCCCTTGCAGCAAAGAAAGTGAATGGTATCCGTGCCTGCATTAGCCAAAATATTGCCAGCAGGTTAATGGAAGTGAACCTTTGCCTTTACTCAGCCCTGGTGGGGCCACACTTGGACTGCTGTGTCCAGTCCTGGACTCCTTGGTACAAAAGAGACAGAGACACACTGGAGAGAGACTGAAGAAGGGCCATAAAGACGATTAAGGGTGAAGCAGCTTCCCTATGAGGCAAGGCTGGGGAAGCTCAGACTGTTCAGCCTGAAGAAGAGAAGGCTCGGGGATTTGATCAGTGCATATAAGACACCTGAAGAGAGGGTGAAAGGAATGTGGACCCAAGCTCTTTGCAGAGGATCACAGTGACAGGACTAAAGGCAATGGGCAGAAGCATATGCAGGAGGCTCTCTCTGAACATCAGGAAACATTTTTTACTGTCAGGATGACTGAGCACTGGCACAGCTTGGCCAGACTGGTTGTGGCGTTGTCATCCTTGGAGATACTCAAAAGCCAACTGGACATGGACCTGGGTAACTGGGTCTAGGTGGCCCTGCATGAGCAGGAGGGTTGGACCAGATGACACCTGGAGATCCCTTCCCAGCTCATCCATTAGTGTTCATTCAAATGCATCACCTGGAATTATATTTCTCATGTTCATGGGTAAAGGAGGAAGTATTTAAAGAAATTCTAATCACTGTATCTAACCACATCCAGCAAACAGCTCTCTCTGAAGACTGCTGTGGTTAAGAATATTTAACAGTAGAAGGTACTACCTTGAGCTTAATGTAGACTTGCTTTAAAACAGAGAGGAGGCTGTCTTCATCAAAGTTGGTATTTGAAATGGAAAACATTTTGGTAAATATAAAATACTCAAAATATCAGCTACATTCACCAAAAATACGGAAAGAGCCCATTTTTGTGGCTTAAATTTGCTCATTTCTCATCTTAAACAGATTAAGATGTTTATGTAAGATGTATAATACTACACTATGTAACTACATCTTTTCTGTAAAAGTCAGAAAACTTCTTGGTTTATAATTAGTGACACAGGAAAACTCCACCAAAAAAAAAAAAAAAAAAGAAAAAAAGGTGAACAAAATATAAAATTTCATTATAAAATCTTATTATAATCTATTCATTAAAATGGAAAGAAAGACCAATTTTCACCCCAAAATAAGCTTTTGATGAGAATTCTTGAAAGAAGCAAGGCTAGATTTAACTCTGCTGGCCACAGAAAGAGAATGTGAGTTAACCTGTGTCTCAGCCTGTCATATCAGCACTTGGCCACGAATCCAGATGTTTTCCCAGAAGTGTTCCCAGTCCCAGCTTTGCCCAAAGAAATGGGATGCAATACCCATTTCTAAAAGTTGCATCTCAGTAAAAAGTAATTTTCAGTTAAGATTTAGCAATATATTTACTAGTAGCAAATTTATTTTAACAAGAATGAATCATATTTCCCAGTGAAATGGTTGAGGTATTTCCACTAATTGTTTATACCTAAAATGTTTTCTAAATCTTTGAATGTTACAATTTTGACACCCTGTGTCTTTGAGTGCAAAAGTTTGTGTTAACTAATGTTTCCTGACTCCTTTTGACATTATACTGTGGCAGCAAGATAAGAAGTCTGAAAAAGACTTTATTTTTGCATCCACAAATCGATAGAAGTGACAGGACACATAATGCAGGTTACATATAGATCAGAGGAGTTGTTATTTTTATAATACTGGATCTGCCTGGTGTGTGCTTCTGGGGTAGATGAAATCAGGTAGTGTAGCAGTGTGTTTTATAATCGGTGTTGTATGTTAATTTGTGGTTCAGTCCATGTACCCCCATTGTTACACATTTTTGGTTGTACCCCTTCATTCACCAACCCCCCCCGCCCTCAGCCACGTATCCTTTCCCTACTCCCCTCCTCTGGGGACATGCCTGTCAGCCCAGGGGGCCGTCCCTGCTGCTGGAAAGCCCCTAAAGGACATCGAGTGATGGGCTGTAGCCAGAGGGGTCCCCCTCCCTTTTAGGGAGATTGGCCCCCGAGGGTGTCCCTCACCCCTCGGGCTACTCCCTGCTTTCCCCTGGTTGGTGAATCCCTTATCTCCTTCCCTTCCTCCCACCTGAGCATAAAAGTTACTGTTCAGCCTTTGTTCTGGGCTCTGCCAAGGAGAGACCTTGAGGTGAGGAGGTCCCATCAGGGGCCCCAATAAACTCGTGTGCCAACCCCTCTGCAGAGCCCTCCTCTCTCTCACCATCATCGCCTCAGCCCTGGGGCCGGTGCCGTGAGTTGGGTGCGCTGAGGAACCCCCAGGATCAGCCCGGGGTGCGTGGCACACGGAGCTGTACCTGCGGCTGCCTGCGTGCCAGGGTTAGCCCAGGCTGGCAGAGTGGGAACTCTGAGAGGCACCAGTGACAAGGTAGTACTATTCTAACAAGATTAAAATCCTAATTAGATACTAGAAGGCTAGAAACACCTGTAAAGGATTTCCTGGAAAGGTGCTCTTCCACAAAAAATCAGGATCCAGTACCATGCATTCTCTGCAAAGAGAATCTTCATGCTGTGCATTGGGTCTCTCCTTAATGCCATTCAGCACTCTTCCAATCACACGCTCAAAAAGAACATTCAGAGATGGCAGGACATGGTATTCAGGTGCAGATGTTCATAAGAATACAGACTTCCATGAATATTCAGGCTATTTTTCCTTTCCTCAGGCTTTCTTGGGAGTGCACTGCTGTTCATACAGCTGTGTGCAAAAACAACAGAAGGAATCAGGTTCTATAGAGGGAATTTCTTTACTTCAACTGAGTTCTTAGATTATTTTTGTATACTCACTCATCTTTCTTATCAGTTTGTGTTGATGTTGCCTTGCATACTGGCAACCAATTGAGCTCCTGGCTCAGATAAGGTTCCACAAAGGTCCACAAGTAAAACCTTTCTCTTTTAATACCTTTCTCTCTGAATCCAGGCTTCAAGGCCCAAGGATCCAGCTCCGCAAGTAACCTAAAGTGCTCAAAACCACTGTTGCTTCTGGAAATGGAATACCCCTTGTTTTAATGAAGAACTGCTTGCATGAATGTGTCCAAAACTAAGCCACTAAGGTACTTAAAGGAAGCCTGTGACAGAAGATTTGGAACAAATTTAAGTGCCTCTTCACTCCTCTTCACTGTTCCCTCTCTTGCCCAGTTCTGCAATTAAATGGTTTTCAGTATAAATATCTTGGCCTTCAGAGAATTACAGAAACACTTAGGTTGGAAGAGACTTCTAAGATACTCAAGCCCAACCAGCACTGCCAAGTCCACCACTAAACCTTGTTCCCATGTGCCGCATCTACACACTCTACCTGCGGGAATGAGGACTCCACCCCTTCCCTAGGCAGTCTGTTCCAAAGATTGACAACCTTTCCAGGGAAGAAATTTTTCCTAGTATCCAATCTAAACCTCCCCTGGTACAACCGCAGGATGTTTCCTCTTGTCCTGTCACTTGTTATGTAGAAGAGACCGACCCCCACCTGGCTCCACTCTCCTTTCAAGCACTTGTAGAGAGTGACAAGGTCCTCCCTGAGCCTCCTTTTCTCAGCTAAACACCCCCAGCTCCCTCAGACGCTGCTCAAAAGACTTACTCTCCAGAGCCTTCAACACAGTTATGTTGCCCTTCTTTGGATACACTCCAGCACTTTAATGATAGAGATTTCTAGACAAAAGTGCAAAGGATTAGAGAGAGCTCTCAGGTGTACAGTGCTTTGTACCTTTGCTTTTCTTGAGTGCTTCATGTTTAAGCTCTCTGCTGAGGCAAATGTGGAATTTTTGTTTGTTGAATATTTGTAAGACCAAAGAGTTAGAGGTACCATTTCTCACCTCACCTGGCTTGTGCAAGAGCCCTTTATTATTTTATTTATTTTAGTTTCCCCATCCAGACATTTCAGTTTTTCCTAGCTCCTTCTCTAGCTCTGTGTTGGAGCTAAGAAAGCTGATCTGATCTGGCTGCCAAGATGAGTCAGCAGAAGAGCTCTTTGTCCCTCCACATAGTCCTAATGTCTGACTCTTCCTGGGAAGAGGAATAATTTCTTAGACACTGGAATTTCCTTTGCTGCAGTCAAGAGAGGTGGGCTGGGGATTAAATGAGATTGAAAGAAAATTCTCATGGGGAGTCAACTGCTAAAATGCCAGAAATTCAGTGTGAAGTGCGTAAATAAAACTAAGGTTGCTGTTTCTTAATTCCAGAGCATGCCAAGAAGAGTTTATATCTTTGTGTATATGTATTTAGGTTGCATTGTGCCTGCAATTTAATTCAAGATAATATAGGGAGAGCAAAAATTGAAGCCAAGTCACATCCATAGAAAACTCTGGCAGGTTTAGTAGACAAGACACTTCCTAGCTTCAAACATGAAAACTTGAGTCATTCTTCTTGGATGTGCTCATTATATTGGCAAGCAGTACATGTTAAAATCCCCATTGTTGAGAAATCTAAATTTCCTTTTCCCTTAAAATATCTGTACTCAGTATAGGAGGGCTTATGACCTTTTCATAAGTGAACAAGTATTATACTGAATAATGGTTGCAGTAGTTCAGTGAGGATTTTGTGTGGAAAAAAGTGCTGCTCTTGGCCAAAGTAAATGCTGGCAAAATCGAGATAAGCTGGTGGAAGAGGCATTTTTCATGCAAATTGGTAGCTTGCTCCAGACAAAGCCATCTTTTCCTGTGTGTAGGATGGAAATAGTGCTTCCCTCTTCAGAGAGATGTCAGGAGAACACATCGAAGGAAGGTGAGGCAGCCAAGGCCATGTTCAGACTGCTTGTACCCTAATGCCTGTCACAACTCCATCTCTCTATTGTCTGAGGAATCAAGTCTGAGCAGTCTGAGTCACTCATGACTAATTTGAACGTAGTAGTTATAACTCCTAAATTAAGCTCCCCAAGTAGGGAGTGTGAACACACCTTCAGATGTTACAGTAAAGGGAGGGCCATCTAATTATCTTAAGAGTCTGTATTTTCCCAGAGATTTCTTTAGGAAAGGATTGGGTTGCTTGTAGTCCATTTCTTCAGTTCTCTTTCAATTCATAATCTTTTTTTCATCTGCTCTAAAAGCCCACTAATGTTAAAATAAGTGATACACCAGCCATTTATTCGTTGTGGGCTGACAGTTCCTGAATTCTGGAAAACTTTGTTCAAAAAGCTATGGTCAACATAATCCTGTCAGCTAAAGTCCCTGTGGGAGATGCATGTCACGCAGCAAAAGATCTCTGCTGATGCTGCTTGAATTATTTCCTCAGACAGAGTGAGCAGTAGTGACAGATGGCCTTTTTTCCTATTCTTCATTTATTCCTGGAGGTTTACCTTGCACAGCCCTGCTGGTTGGGATAAGGAAGCAAACAGAGATGCCTCAAGGCTTCTCAACAGCATGAACACATTGAAAGTTGGGGCTCTGGGGAGAGGAGCCAGAGCTGGACCAAATGGTGAGGACAAAACCAAAACCCTTGGCATTTTCTGAAGTGTTTGCTGGTGCTGCTGCTGTCACAGTGGGGTGGGAAAGAAGGAGGTGGTGACAGTAGCTGGTGCGAAGGCACACCTTGCCCACATCAGCAACGCTCTGGTAAAACTCTACCCTAAGTATTTTGTCCCAGGTCACACAGAAAGTCTCAACTGGGTGAAGCAGGCGAGCTCTGTCGGTGAGGGGAGGGGAGGGCTGATATCCCCAGCAAACACAGCTGTGCAAGTGGGAAGGAGCTTCTGAGCTAGTGAGTGTTAAACTGTCAAAAAACATTGCTTGTAGCTGCATCACTGCTCACTGCATTCAGGAGGGTGTTACACTGCTAAAAAAAAAAAAAAAAACAACCAACCAAAAACCCCAGTTTTACTGAAATAGCTCTGTCCTTGCTAGACGTGCTTTTCAGGACAGCACACTGCTATTCCAGAGCTGATAAGGCCGCCCTGTCGTGCAGATAGCCTTGATGATGCTGCTATTCGTTCTCCTCTGTGGAATGGCAATCATAATACTTCACCCTTTGTCTTCATCCTAAGAGCCGGGGATGTCAGATCCGTCCTGGGGAAACAGCCAGATCCCCCAGGTTTGGCTGTCAATTCAGCTCTGCATCCGTCACTCCACAATGAGCCTCCCACTGCGGGCGGTTGTGGGGGAAGGTAAACTGCGACCTTGTGTAGCAATGAACTGCATGGCTATGCCATATTGTCAATGCCTGATTGTTGCTTTCAGGGTTGGTCTATAAGAAAGTTCCCTTTCAGAACCGTCTCTGTTTCTGCCCTTTGTTTCTCTTCCTTTCTTATTTTCCTGTGTCTGAATCTAGTGACGCACATGATTTATACCAGTGCAAACCCTATTGCATTGATGTAGAAGGATCTGCAGCTGCTGGTGTTAGCTTGGATGGTGAATTGCTCAGTGGCTTGGACTCCTCCTAGAGCCTGGAGTCATTCTGCAACTCGACTAAGTTAAGCTTCAGCAATTGCTGCCCAGTTCCTCTCTTGGGCTGCATGATCTTGTCCTCGTATGGAGTTGTGCTGGCCTGCAGCCAGACTGCACTTCTTTGTGTCATGTGCTCCAGAAAACATATCTAACACATTCCCTTAGTTCAGTGGATGCTCTACCTAGGCCCAGTGCTTGTTTCACCTGGCTCTGTTTTCTTTATCCTCTGAGGAGAGGAATAACCACAAATCCTGATCTCTCACCAAGTTGCTTTGGCCATCTATAAAGACGTTCCGACCAGTCCCAGTAAAATCATGGAAAAGATTATTCTGGGAGGTTTTGAAAAACATCTGGATGACATAGTCATTGGTCATAGCCAGCATGGCTTCATGAGGGGGAAGTCCTTCTGCAACAGGGTAACCCACCCAGTTGATCTCAAAAAGCCAGTGGATGAATCTTGGACTTCATCAAAGCTTTCGATACTGTGTCTCACAGTATCCTTCTGGCTGAAATATCTGGCACATAGCTGGATAAACACACCATGCAATGGGTGAACAGCTGGCTCATGGGTCAGGTACACAGGGTAGTACTGAATGGGGTGATATCAGAGTGGGAACCCGTCACTAATGGGGTTCCATATGGCTCCATTCTCGGCCCTGTGCTCTTCAACATCTTCATTAATTACTTGGATGCAGGACTGGAAGGGATACTAAGTTGCTGACAACACTAACATGGAAGGAGCTGTTGACTCCTTTGAGGATTGAGAGGCCAGGCAGAGAGACCTTGACAAATCGGAGGTCTGGGCAGTCACTAATCATATGAAGTTCAACAAGTGAAAGTACTAGATTCTGCACCTGGAATGGGGCAACCCTGGATGTACAGACAGATTGGGGATTGAGAGGCCAGAGAGCAGCTCTGAGAAAAGGGACCTGGGGGTCCTGGTTGATGAAAAGTTGAATCTAAGCCAGCAGTGCCCTGGCAGCCAGGAGGGCCAACCCTGTCCTGGGGTGCATCAGGCACGGCATCGCCAGCCGGCCGAGGGGATTGTCCTGCTCTGCTCTGAGCTGGGGTGGCCTCACCTCGAGTGCTGGGGGTTGGTTTGGGTGCAGCAATGTAAGACAGACATTAAGCTATTAGGAGTATCCAAAGGAGGGCTACGAATGTAGTGAAGGGCCTTGAGGGGAAGCCGTATCAGGAGTGGCTGAGATCACTTGGTCTGTTCAGCCTGGAGAAGGGGAGACTGAGGGGAGACCTCATTGCAGTCTGCAGCTTCCTCATGAGGGGAAGTGGAGGGGCAGTTGCTGTTCTCTTCACTCTCACGACCAGTGACAGGACCCAAGGGAGTGGCCTGAAGTTGTGTCAATGGAGGTTTAGGTTGGAGATTAGAGAAAGGCTTGGAGATTAGAGAAAGGCTCTTCACCCAGAGGGTGGTTGGGCACTGGAACAGGCTCCCCAGGGAAGTGGTCACAGCAGCACTTCCTGACAGTCTGACAGAGTTCAAGAAGCATTTGGACAGTGCTCTCAGGCACCTGTGTGACTCTTGGGGTGTCCTGTGCAGGGCTTGGTGATCATTGTGGGTCCCTTCCAACTCCATATTCTGCCATTCTATTATTCTATTATTAGTTGTAGTTAAAAGCTTGTTAAAACTTGGAACCAAAACTGATTGTACATTTTTTCAGTACAGTCTGAACACCAGGGTTGTGCAGAATATGTGGTGATTGAGCTCTGTGGACCATCTTCAGTCCTGTAGCTAGAAAGGAGCTGATCTTGATAATGATTTTCTGGACCCAACAGTCACCTGTACAATGACACCAAGCCTTTTTCCTGCAGTGCAGGCAGAGGCCAGCCTGGGAGTTATCTGGAAGTATGATTCTTCATGCCAGCTTCACAAGGGGATGGTGAGTGACAGCAACGAGCAAGAACTTGCTTCTTCTCCAGCACTTTGCTACTACAAGAAGCTGCAGCATCCAAATAGCATAAGGCCCAAGGTTCATCTGTTCTCTAGGCAATGCACCTCCCAGGCACACCTGCTTCTGTGACATCTCCTTATGGGGCCACAGCAACATGTCCTACCCATAATAAAGGCATTATTCTAAATAATATTTAATAGTAATAAATGTTATTGCATATGGGTACTTTGTGCCATTTGGACATGTCACTGTTGAAATATTTTCTAATGCCCTTAATGATATTAATGAAGAAAAAAAACTCCTTTTTTTTTATTAATTGCAGGAAACAAATAGCAATTCTGCGGCTTTTCAGGTAGTTGTAAGGCCTGTGAAATTAGCTAGTAGCAACAATCTTTGCATTTGCAAAAGACACTCCTGCTTTTTTTCCCCCAGTATATCCTACTGATTTTTTTTAATAATCATGACCCCTTTGTAAGTATCCCACAGTGTGGTAGTGGCATTTTAGTCAGCAAGCTTTAGTGGGAGGTATTCTGGGGAATATGCTGTTTTGGAACAGGGTGACCTTCACAACCACATTTTTAGATGACCCTTGTGAAAACCGTTTTTAAAACCTGTGTAAATTAAATGAGCTAATGCAGCAGTCTGCAGGAGACTATGGACTCACAGTCAGATGGGAATAAAGGCCACACGGAAGGAAATTCAACTTAGAGGGTGTGCTAATTCACACCTATAAACTACAGTGCACAAAAGCAGCTGGGATTGAATTCCTGGCTCCTCTTTGGACATTAAAGCCACAACAAAAAAATTGTAGTAATAATGGTTTAATCACCCTTCAAGAAAGGCTCTCAGGGAGGAAGAGAAGAGGAGAGTGAGGTTTAAGTTCAGCAGCAGCACCAAGAAGTCTGGCTGTAGATGCCCAGAAAGGTGCTTCAGCCTCTGCTTCTGCTCTCACCAGTACTATGGTAGGGCAACTGCTGGTAGTGGCAGAGTCTGCTTCTGCTCCAGGGATGAAATGGAACATTTAAGGAAGTGAGCAGTGAGGAATCTTACTAAAATTCCAGATGGTGATGATGATGATTATTGCTCTCTGATAAACCATGAGCATGCCAGGCTCTCCAGTGAGCATGCCCAGTGAATGCAGTTGATATTAATCTTAAGTGATACATTCCTAGGTGTGCTTCAACTTCCACACCAGCATTTTGCCTGGAAAGGAGCAGGATGCTTGAGAGAGGGTCAAGCTGCAGCCTGTCCCAACCTCTCACAAATTTCAGAGGACTCGTGGTGCAGGGCTGCTTACCAGTGACCTGTAGGTTGGCTCAATAACTCCTCACCCCTTCTAAAACTTCACTCATCCAATCCATCCTTTCCATTTTTCCTTGAGAGATTCCCTGTAACTGCTTCAGAGCTTCGATGCAAACACCTTTGTTTGAAATACAAAATGACAGCAGCAGATGCCTTCATAGACAGCAAAAGGCTTGGAGAAGGGCAGAGTAAATAAAGAGCAAAAATTAAATATATAATATTGCCACACAGAGAGGAGCTTTCTCTTCAAAATGAAGCAATTAACATGTACGGACTCATTCCGCTGGGCTGGGAGGAAGCAGGAGGCACGTTATTTAAACAAATTGCCATGTAGCCCGTGATTATCATTAGGATTCATTCAAACCCAGGCATTCAGTAAAGCTTCTGCTCTGCGGCTGGCTCTATGCTGCCTCTCTATCAGTACCTATTGTTTCATAATCTCACCATACTCGACGCTTTTTTTATCCCAACCAAGTCTGCCTTGTTTATTACCCTCCCCACTGACTAAGCCGGCGCACATTAACAATGCAGGGTTTCATTCAGCTCTTTTTCTCCTGTTAGCTGAAAGAGGGATGTCTTCTCCCCTAATTGCAGAGGATCTCTTCAGCTTTGCAATTTCTGCATTGAAGCTTGTTTAGGGGAAGGCATGGGGCTATACATAAACCTGAGAACTCACTGGCAGGGCAGATAATTGCTCTTTCCTTCCAAGCATGGCAAAGCCCTCCTAAACAGCTCTGCACAGCCAAGCTTCTGCATGACAGACCGGAACATCACACGTGGCACAGCAGCCATAGGCTCTCTCCCTCTGTCCCAGCCAGGTGGCTTCCCTCTGCTCACAGCAGCACAGCTCAGGTGGGCTATCCAGGACTAGATTTGGCCCTTCCTGACCATGCTCTGCCCCGGGCCAGACCCCATCTGGGGGGTGCAGCTGAGCGGGACAAGGATGTGCTGCTGAGAATGCCTCTTGCACAGGCACCACCACCACCACATGCTTCCCACTGGGAAGGGAATCACTTCCCTTGCAAGAACAGGGGGCTTGTCACAAATATTTACAGCTTTTTAATTTTTTTCCTCCCTCTGTTCTGATCTAGAACAAATCCAACACCTTTTTGTTGCTTTAGGAGTATTTACCTGACTGAGGAGGAATCTTGCTTCCTAGATGCCAGGGGGAGCAGCCAGGTTATCTCCAAGGTGCCCCAAAGTTTGCATGGTCACTTTCCCCTTGGCACATCTGCCAAGTCCCCAGTGCCCTGTGGCAGGTGGCCTGTAGCACCAGGAATCCATCCCTGCCAAACCTCGGCATTTACAAACTTCTCTTGGCATCTTCCCTCACCCTTTCTCCTTTTCATGAGTATCTGTGCCTCCCAGTGTGGGTCGAGCGCATCTGGCATCCAGGACTCCACTGCACAGACGTGCAGACTCACCATCGCTCCCTTCTCTCCTTCTGTCAGGAACACATTGCGAAACCACAAGTCCCTTCTGCAAGAAAGTGGCCCCTCTTCCACAAACCTCTGCCTCTCTGCTCTCAGAACCTCAAAGCGATGTTTCCAGGAGGAATTTGAAGCATCACTCCGGGTGGATTAATCCAATCAGAACTGGGCTGTGTTTTCCTTTCTGCATGCTGTGTTTCAAAGATGCACCCAGCACAGTGTCAAAGCCTCTCCACCCACAACTGAAGGGAAAGTGCAACAGTCGCTACATAAAATGCAAAAGCTACCATAGACAAATACATATTTTGCATATAATGTGTCCACATAAACAAAATTTATAAAGATTATATAAATCTATATGTACACATGTAGAGCATTTTTATATGAAACAGATATTAATACTACATAATGAACACAAATCTTTATACTATATGCATTTATTTACATTTGTAAAGATATATTGTGACTATACAATGTACTTGAGCCACTGGTTTTAGCTCAGATAAGACATTTTTCAGACTAACGTGTCCAAGAAGAGAAGGCTGTGCCCAGAAGCAGATGCCAGTGGTTCAGGTACTGTAGATGGGGATGGAGAGGGGGTCTCAGAGAAGCTTCAGTACAGTGAGCCAGGAGACCTTTAGTAAACACAGCCTCAGGACTTTGCTTTAAATTCCACCTCTTACACGAGGGGAGAAGGTGCTTCCTCAGTTCACCCCCCTTGCTGCTGTCTGAAGCTGTTCCTCTGCAGTTTAGGGTAACCTTCTGTTACTCCAGGCCCGGCCATGACAGGAGGACGACCACGTTCAGTGGGACAAGCAGCTGTGCTCAGCACGACGAACCATCACCCAAAGCAGGTCTCCAGCAGCACCCCTGCAGGGTGGGCTTGGCTGGGCTGCAGGTTGCTGGCTCCCAATGCTTCTGCTTTCTAGGTGTGACGTGCTTTGAGGCCATATCCCCCAGTCTGAACACTCTCCAAGCTTCAGCAGCAGCTTGCACAGGATTTTGAGATTCACATTTCTGGATTTAGGCTCAGGAACTCTGGTCTGAGCTAACCATAGCCACTAAATCCCCTTCTGGATCAGGACCTTGGTGTGGTGCAGCCTCAAAATTTCCATTGCAAAACAATGACTGGCTGCTATGGGACCCTGAAGGGACCTGGGACTGTGCATGGCATGGTGCCTGGAGAAAAGGAGGCTTAGGGGGACCTTATCACTCTCTACAACTACCTGGAAGTATGGTGTAGCCAGGTGGGGGTCAGTCTCCCGAGCAACTAGTGAAGGATAGAGAGGAAATGGCCTCAAGTTACACCAGAGGAGGTTTAGATTGGATACTAGGAAAAATTTGTTTCCCAAAAAGGTTGTCAGGCATTGGAACAGGCTGCTTAGGAAAGTGGTGGAGTCTCCATGCCTGGAGGTATTTAAAAGATGTGCAGATGTGGCAAGTGGGGGCATGGTTAAGTGTTGTACTTGGTAATACTGGATTAACAGTTGACCTTAGAGGCCTTTTCCAAGACAAACAATTCTGTGGTTCTATGTGCTTACCTGTGCTAAATCAGCAAAAAATGCTGAGTTGTAAGAAGCAAGACTAAATCCAGGTATCTAAGAAGGGTTTTTACCTTCAGTTTGAGCCCTGAGAGGGCAGCGACCTACACCAAGCTACACCAAGCTACTCTTCCTGTTCTAAGGCTGCTCAAGATAGTACAGGCAGATGAAACCCCTAAATAGAGTGAGAGAGGAAAACGTAAGAATCAAAACAGAAGTGTTTTGCAATTTCTGCTTTCTGAAGCATGCAGACTTACTAACAAGGACATCTGAAGTCTGTACTCTGTCCAGAATGGAAAGTCACAATAAAATACTAACAAAAGTGTCTTATCACCACCAAACGTTGATTGGCCCACTCCACATTTTCTTATCTTTATCTCTTCTTAATTTTGAATTTATTTTCCATATTTTTTAGAATTTCTGAGTGTCATCTGCAACTGAGTTTCATATACCAATTAACTCCTCAGGACATATCAATTGTGTAAGGGAAGCATGAGAAATAAGCTCAGGGCATTCCTGAAGATGAGTATTGAGCAGCTAATGATTAATCATAACATGAACAATAATGAGGATGGTGATGGCCAATTGAAGACTAACATATGACAAATGATAGTGTAAATATTCTTCACTCAGCCTTTTTGCTTTTTGTTTTGATACTTGTTTTGCTTCTTGGAATTAATATTGAGAAAGAATTAACTAACAGTTTAAATTACAACTCCATCAGTGCAAAAATACTGTGTTCCTGCAATTTGGATGTGAGAAAGATACAAATAACTTCCTAGCTAGTTCTTTTAAAATATTGGAAGTAAAATAGTAAACAGGTATTGAAGCAAACACTCCAGTAGTGATTGATGTTAGGTTATCCAGGCTCAAAGAGATTTTTCTTCCTCGGATGAAATGAGCACTGCAGTGTGGTGTTGCTGAAATGAGGGCTGGCTACAGTTCCTTTGGCACTACTGATTCCATCTGAGTTTAGCTTTCAGCTTCCCAAATAACTTGTGCAATCTCAGCTCCCACAAGGGATTAGCCTGCCACTCCACAGCTCAACACCTTGCTTGGAGCTGGCTCTTAGCATGAAATCCACAGCCCTACACAAGCACTGATGTTCCTCATACCTGCACCAACCTGTCAGAGCTCACCCAACCTGAGATCTCAGGACCTGGCATGACCCATGGCATCACTTAAGGAATCCATGTTTTCCCATAAAACTCGAGCTCTGCCATCATCTCCCTTTGCAGCAGGCCACAGCAGTGCCCTTTGGGGACAGCTGCGTGGCACCTCGCAGCTAACATGACACATCCCAGGCTAACATGTTGACCCAAAACTGGCCGCCCCTGAGGGTTGGCCCCCTTCCCTGGCACACTGCAGAGGACAAGACAGCTCTGTTAATCCTTGGGGTGGAGGTGGCCAGCTCTGGGGAAATGCTCTGTTGCATCCAAATAACTGTGATTGGGACAGGATGGGGGGGGATTGGCCATGGGAACAGGCAAGGCAGTGCAGGGCAGTAGCTGCCACCCCACCAAGTACTGGATGTCCACAGTAAACATCAGCCAGGCAGGAGTTGCTCCAGACTCCCTGTGATGGCAGAGGCTTTGGAAACCCTCCTCCAGCGTAATCCAGATTTGCTTTCTTCAGCACAAGCCTAATGGGATTGTAAACAGTTAAATCCCTGTGACTTTCTCAGACAGTGTAATTTTACACAGCCTTGCCTTCTCCTCCTCCTTCCTACACTATAGCCTTAAGATCATACAGTTTTCTTTCATTTCAACTTGGGTTAATTAAAAAAAAGCCCAATTACTCTCTAGCCAGTTTAAACAATTGTCAAATAACCTGCTGTGACCAGGCAGAGAGAAAAAGTGTGAGGGAAAAATACCCTGCCTTCCCCTGCCAAGTTGCCTTCCAAAGCAGTATCTGCTCCTCCAGCCGATTGCAGGTGTCAGGCTGCCTCAGGATCTCTTGGTGATTTTATATTGATCCGTCAAGGAAACACATTACACAACTCTGAGCTGATAGGTTTATGCAGGTAGCTGAGAGATACATGCATGCAGGGACACAGCCCAAGCCATGGCCCTCCTTCTGATGGCAGGGTGACTTTGCTGGGGACCTGGGATGGGCTCCATGACCCATGTCCTGCCTGGTGACCTGGGCAGTTGGAGCCATTGCCCGGGCAGAGGCACCAGTGCTCAAGGGGAGAAAACTTGAGAGGAGAAGTTAGTGCTTTCTAGGGCAGTACCTGAAGAAAGATGTTAATTCATGGCAGTGTGGAAACCTGGAGAAGATCCTTTTTTTTGGATAAACCACAAGTTCTCAGCTTATTGAAGATAAGAGATAGCATATAGTTATCAAATTAGGGTAAACAGGTGTCATCTTTGTATAACTTCCATTTTTGTCACCCAGAGGTGCAAACATACTGTAGCTTTTTCTTTCTATCCCAGACATGCTGATGTTTGCTGTGCACCAGAAACAAGATCTGCTTCCCAATGTCTTCCCTAAGATTAGCTCAGCTGGTTGAAGCATGGCACTAATAACTCCAAGGTTGTGGTTTTGACCCCCATATGGGTCACTCCCTTAAGAGCTGGACTCGATGATCCTTGTGGGCCCCTTCCAGCTCTGTAACTCTGAGCTCACCTCAAATCTGACGTGGTTAGCAGTTGGCCATGTCTGTCACCAGGAGATACTCGGGCACCGAGGCAGCGGCGCTGTTGTGAAGCTGCTTTGGCGTATAATTCAGTGAGCATCACCACTCGTTTCACCTTTTCATTCTGTGTTGCTCCAAGAGCCATGGAGAATTTTGAGAGGATGACCTGCGTCCCTCAGCAATTTCCAAGGACACTTGTCTTTCAGATAATGGATTTGTGATTTATGGCCAATAATTTCACAGTTTATGTGTGCTTTTCTGCTTGGTCGAGGATATTTTAAGAGTCTTTGATCCCAGAGTGTGTGTGTCCATGTTAAAGAGTCTGAAGGTGATGGGTGCAGCCCATACCACCCATGCTCCTTGCTCAGGCAGGCTGGCAGTGTCTAAACCAGACCATTTAATCTTTTATCTTCCTACTTTTTCCCCAGTTTAAATCAATCCCAAAAGCAGAGGGGATACTCTTGTGATTTGGCTTAAATCTGCTTCTGATCTAGGTAAGCTGAGTTGAGATCAGGCATTTTTATGTCAAAGCATGTGATTTCTTACATACAGCCCCCATCATTTCAAGGAGAAGTTGGAGAAAGGAAAGGTATGCAAGGGAAAAGCATCAAACCAGTAGTGACAAAGCCATTCCTGTATTTCCTGGGGGAAATTGCTGTGGGGACCCATTAGAGTCGTCCATAAAAAACCCCACACCAGCCAAACTCACCTTGAAGACACTCAACTGGCTGCCCAAGCCCTTTACATGGCCTGGTAAATCTAAAGACAAAAGAAGATGTTTGGAAAATTAATTACTTGTTCCCTAATTGGGTTCTTTGCACTTCCCTGTGTTGGCTCCCTGCTCCCTGAGAAGTAATTTGTAGGACCAGGGCATGAGTTTGCTGAATCCTGAAAAAAACTCCATGGTAGATGAGAATGGTAAGTGTGTGGGGTCTGACAAGGTGACAAAAAAGGGTCCCTGGTGTCACCAAGTTCACGGCAGATCAAGGAGCGGAGCAGACACTGTGCCGGCAGAGACAAAGTGTAATTAAAACCCATGGGGCAGTGCTCAGAAAGGGACTGACATAGCATTAGCCATTATTTTTGAAGGTTGTGTAGGAAAGAAAAGGTGGCAGACAATTTAGGTCTGAGGCAGTGCAAATTGTGGCCCCTGCTTCGTTACCAGCAGGTATCTACTGTGGTTCTCCTCCCCATTTTTTAGCTTCTCACAAGTGAGTTAAAAAGCTGTTCCTTGAGCCATGGACACAGCTGGCACTTTGAAAAATCACTGCTGCAATAGACTGGTTTGGGCCTGTGCTTGTGACAGGTATCTGGGTTGCTGCTGGTGTTTCACATGCCCATCACTGAGGCATCTTTCATCACCATGACTCTCCTTTGCAGAGGTCTCCTGCTGATCTGCCAGAAATGCAACCTGGGTAGCAATTAAGGACACTTGATGAAAAGCATCTGCCCTTTAATACATTGTTTTACTTCTTGGCATCCTTTTGCAGAGTGAACTGAAATACAGATGCTAAATAATACTCACTGCGAGGGATTTATTACCTTTTTTAATGCTATAAGTAACATTCAAAAACTGTAGCTCCAAATACCATGTATATTGGTCAAATATGCCTAAGAGGTCAAGTTTTAATAGCTGCACTTGTCTTACTGTATTGCATTTCTACTAGATTTTTAAAATGTAATCGTGTTTTACTCTGGTCCCTATCAATATAGGTTTCTAATTATCTGCACAGAAATCTTAAAATTTCTGCCTTAACTGTCAAATGTAAAAGTTAAATGTAAAAGGAAGGTGAAGAGTGAGTGGTTGTCTTTCCTCCTCATAATCTGCAAGGATTTCCCCTCCAGCTTTAGAACCCAAACGTATCTCCCTGTATTTGATACCACTCAAAAATGTGACTGTAATTATTAGCAAACCTAGCGAGAGTTTGACCAGAACCTCAGATGTATTATCTACCAAACCAGGTATTTACATCTGACTGCATCTCTGACTTCTGAGATTCTGTAGTAAGCAAAAGATGCTTATTCTGGCACTTTCCTCAAAGCAACCTACCAGGTTTCAGACATTACAGCCATCAGTCAATGCAGGTTGAGCATATTTGCAGCAGAGACTCCCTGCACTGTTGTCATGGCTGTATGATTAAATTAAAAAGCATAGTTATCTTTTGTAGCCTGGAGCACTGTTATCTCTACAAACACAAGGAAGCCCTATTCCTTTTATATTGACAGAGCAATGCCAGGGACTCACCAAGTACGGTCTATGCAACATTGTTTAAAAAAAATAAAATCTGTGCTGCTGAGACAGTTATCTGAACTCTCATTTACTCTGTGGAAGAAGAGAAATCTGGTGGGAATTTTGGTAGCTCTGGCACTGATTTTCTGCCAGGGAAGGAATTCCTCGTAGCCAGCAGGGAGGCTTTCAGTTTCTCATCCACTTGGCCTTCCTTTTGTTTTAATATGAGCTTGCTGAGTGCTGACAAGGGACGTGGTGATGTGCAGCTCAGCATTTCATAAAGCCAGCAGTGCTCTGGCCAAGGAGCAGGAGGGAGCACGTGGCCCTGCCGAGGGAGACCCTGAGGGGACCCACCCATCATTCCCCCCAAACAGAGTCCCTTGTCACTACCATTTTTCAAAGTGCATGAAGGAGGCTTGTAGGGTTTGGGGGTTCACCGCTGTTGTTTTCCCTCACTACTTGTATTTACCTTGGCGGCTGAGGAAATACCAATCCATGTCGCTGAAGGTTTGCTGTAGGGTTTCTGGGAGGCCCTGGGGATTTCTCAGTAGCCAGCTGAGGGCAGGAAAAACAGCCTGGGAAAAGAAAGAAGACCACCACAAACACTTCTCTCCATTTTTCTCTTTTTCCCATGCATCAGTTCTCTGACCTGGTTCACAACAAGCCTGCCAGCCACCCATACTGGAACATGGCAGGGGCCTCAGGGAGCAGAACGAGCCCTTGTGCCTGGGGCTGGCAGTAGGGATACCAGCCCAAAAGGCAGCGCCCCTCGCCTCACCTAAAGCAATTGATGTAAAATACCAATTTCAGCTAAATTTTAGTAGCCACACCAGGCTGGCTGACACCCAGTTCAACTGAGCCAGACTTTACATCAACTGCATTGAATCATCATAAAACTATCTGCAAACAATTGCTTACAAAAGGCTTCCTCCCCTCTCAGTCAGTCCACACTCATATTTTTTGCTCCTGTTGTTTTCATCGCCATGTTTTACCTCTCCTCTCCTCTCCTCTCATTTTCCTGCCTTTTCTTGCCTCGGCCTGCTTTTTCTTTTGCCTTGAATTTCATTCCTTGCTTGCCCCTTACTTCTCCCTTTTCCTTGCACTGCTGAAGAAAGCTTAAAAATCCTTCCTGGGCTCACCATAAAGACAAAGCCAAACTCAGGACTGGCTTAGCTCAATCCCTGCTGCTGGAAAACAGCAGCTGGTGAATCTGTTTTATCAGTGGGTTGGATGTCCCTGCCCAGGGTGACAGCATCCATTGGTGGATGCTGGAGACAAGGATGGCAGTCATCTGCAGTGATGTGTCCCAGCTGCAGGCAGATGCCCCATGCTGAGCTTGGAGTTAATGGGCCCCAATCTCCTCCAGCAGGGGCCTGGCAAGTCCAGCTCAGCACCTGGCATTGCCCCATCCTGGCCAGTGAGCCATGAGGCCTCAGTCACCTCATCCAAGTCCCATGGGATCCTTGGGATGCCCTTGTTACAGCTGGCCTGAGACTCCAGCAAGGGGTTGAGGACACTTGCCTTTAAACAAGCTCGCTCACAGCTGGCAAGATGTCATCATAGCGAGTAGTTGTCATCACCCACTCTGCTGGTTGTGATAATAAAAATAGACCATTTAGAGTAGTGCAGCTCCAACTGGGAGTGTTTCCCAGCTATGTGTGCTTCTCAGCCATGCCACAGCTT
Source organism: Donacobius atricapilla (assembly GCA_013397315.1). Lineage (NCBI taxonomy): Eukaryota > Metazoa > Chordata > Aves > Passeriformes > Mimidae > Donacobius > Donacobius atricapilla. The sequence goes on from WBMY01006852.1 coordinate 286,760, forward strand.
TGCTATGGGCTGAGCAGAGCTTGAAGTGTCTCAGCCTGTGCAATGTGAAAAGCTCCTGTCTGGAGCTCTGCAGGCTCCTCACTGCTCCCTTCCATGCTGCTGGAATCTCTTGGGCCCCCACACAACTCATGTCGGTTTTGTCTTATTGCCACAGCCCTGCATCTGCAAGCCCTGTTATGACAGTCTGCCATGAAGAGTAATGGCCACCAGTGTGAGAATCACATTCCTTTCCCATCTCGCTTCCTATTTCTGGGCTGCTGCTCTCAACTTACATTGGAGAACACAACAAAATCATAGAATCGTATAATCATTTATAGGATCATAAAACCATTTAGATTGGAAAATACTTCTAAGATCATTGAGTCCAACCATCAGTAAGTTTGAGTGGGTCAAAAAAAACAAACCTAAAACCCCTATATACTTAGCATGGGAAATTTGTCTGCAGAGAGGTGACAGATGTCAGCAGAGAGGATGCTTAGGGGAGGACTCTCCTCTGAATACCTCCTTTACCTTCTCCTCCCAGCTGGTCATGGGGGTGAGCTTTCTTTTCCCTTCTGTTTCTCTCCTTTCATTTTTTTACCTTTCCCAAAGAGTAGCTGTTATCTCTGAAGTCAATGCACATCACCAGCTACAGACCCTGTGAGTAAAGCTTTGTGTGGGTCCAGCTGTCTCAACATCCTCTGCACAACAACCTGGGTGATACTGTAAGCAGCTGAATACCAGCCAGCAGGTGAGCACCAGTGGTGAATGGTGCCCAGCTTTCCTGTGGGACTCTGTATCTGCCAGCTCCTGGCATTCCTGCATAGGGATCACACAGGAAGTAGCCTCCAGAAGTGATGCAGAGTTGGGCAACGAGGAGAGAAAGTCCATGTGTTACCTGGTGGCCTGCAGGGAGAGATTCATACAGTCACAGTCCTGCTGGAACACCCTCAAAGGACTAAATGAAGGTCCCTCAGAATGGCAGAAAGCCATTCTTTACTCAAAGTGAGTAAAGAACCTTACTGCGTAGTTGATTCTTCTTTCATCACACATTATCTTCTAACACCTAAGGCAGCATCAAAGATGAAAATAGATTTCTATTCTTAACCAAAACAACTCACAAGGCTTTCCATTTTGATTAACAGCTCCAGTTCAAAGGGGAACATATGATTATCCAGAATTAAGCTAGAATATATTTTTCTCTCTCTCCTCTTCTGTGGCACCATTCCAGCGGTTCTTCACTGGGAAGAGTGATGCCTTGTGGGTTCCCGGTGCACGTATGCCACATCAGGTATCATTAGAAAGCCATTCAAAGGGATGAATGCAGATCTGGTTTAAAATGTGACAATATAAAAAATGTCACTCTCTCACTTGACACATCTGACCAAGCAGAGTGTATTTCTATGTGGACTTGGAAAATGTCTGTTTACTTTTGTGACTGAAACGAAACCCTCACCCCACAAGCACACACTGTTACGCTTAGCCTTATGTATACATGGCATCTGGTTTATTCAGTCAAAATAGCTGTGCATATTGTTATTTTCAGGCTTTGAGAAGCTATTGCCATGGGGACTGAAGATCCAAATAGATCCTGAGATCAGATCACAGGAGGTTTTAAAATAATATTGCCACTTTTGCCAATAATCATGTGAAACCAGCTTCAATGTTCAAGCACAGAGACTCACCACCTTGGTGACTCCTTACAAATCATAGTTACTGAAACAAAAAGGATACTCTATATTGTTCATAGCAGCCTGGTGCCAAATGTATTTTCAGAATTTAAATATACAGAATGTCTCCTCAAAGGAGAAGGAGATGGCGGTAGCCAGCTGTAGAGGGTTTGTGTTGGTACCATAACTCCAGCTGAATTTTCTTCCATCAAGGAACACAAAGGCAAGTATCTCTTGTTGCAGATTCGCATAGGACTGCACTTGTGACTTGCTTATCTCTGCAGGAAGACAAGCTATTACACAGAGTGAGAGAGAGAATAAATGTAAATATATATATATATATAAAACTATGTATAAAAATATATATAAATATCTGTATTAACTTACAGTGGAGCAGAAACTAGAACTTGTTTTGCAGAACAGAAGTCACTGGAATCTGCCTCTATTTCTGTGTAATCTCTGCAGTGAAGCAATCTCAAGCTGCGCTATCAGGTCTGGCAAATGAAGCGATGTCAGGGCAGGTTAATACTTGGGTATGAGAACGTGAAAGAAAATCCGCCTTTCTAAGGATGCTGTAATCAGAGCTGCATTAACCAGGGACAGAAACAGCCTGCTCTGGCTGGGTACAGGGAGGCACTGGTTGCACAACATGCACACAGTGTGCAAATGCATGTTGTGTTGCTGGGATCAAGGGAGGGGGGTTGGGGGTGGGGTGGAATCAGAAGGCTCCCAGATCTACCTCAGTAAATCTTTGCCTTTTTCATCATAATTATTGTCATTAAATTGTCTTTGCTTATACACAAAAATTCCCTCGTTAGTTCCTGAGTTAGTGAAATCAGATCAAATCCAAGTGAAGGCTTTGGTGTCACTGCAATTCCACTTTGAGATATTTCTGCCTTTTTTCTGCAGTGCAGATGTAAGTCCTTCAGCTCTCAGCAACTCTGTTTAGGGGAAAGAATATATTGCTAACATACCAAAATCTGAAACAAGTCATCATGCTTTGTGATGGTATGGGGGTTGACCCTGGCTGGACCCCCAGTGCCCACTAAGTCACTTTATTACTCTCCCTTCTCAGCAGGATATGGGGAGAAAAACAGGATAAGTGCCCATGGGTTGAACTAAGGACAGGGAGCGATCACTCAACAATTACTGTTGTGGGCAAACCGGACTCAACTCAGAAAAATTAAATTATTGCAAATCAAATCAGAGTAGAGTAATGAGAAATAAAACCAAATCTTTAAACAACTTCTCCCCACCCTGCCCTTGTCCATCAGGTTCATCTTGGAGCCAGCTGGTGTTGGCTCCGTAGAACACAGGGGAAGCTTCTGGCAGCTTCTCACAGCAGCCCCCCCTGTAGCCCCCCTGATGCCAAAATCTTGCCATGGAAGCCCACCACAGATGGTAATGTGCTGGCTCTTCACGTCTGTGCTAGCTAAACACATCGGACTATGGTTGATCAAACTACGCGTTCCTATCCCCATGTCAGCTATGGTGTATCACTCATCACCTCTTCAAAGCATCAGTGTCCCAGCACCGTGGTGTTTAGGAAGCTGTCAGTATTATTGTTAATAAGCTTCTCATTATTGTTTTGGAGCTGATGGAGGTCACCCCAACCACAGAGCTCCAAATCTGCAGTTAGTGTATTGCAGAAGTGATCCTCCAGTGCCACCAAATCCAAGGCTACAAGCAAAAAACTATCCTTTTCCTTCCTGCTACCAAAATACAAGACCTTGTCCAATAAGCAGGGCCAAGAATTGGACTTGATGATAGTTCTTGGTCTGTTCCAACTCAGGATATTCTATGATTCTATGAAACTTCTCATTGCTTGGGGTTGTCAGCATAAGGGAGATCTGACCTCCTAGTCTACCAGCACCCCAGAGACTTTGGAAGTGTTCACTAAAATGACATTGTCTTGTCTGGATCCTCTTTGAGAGACCAGCCAAAGCCAACCAGGGTCCTCCTGTGTTTCATAGTCCAACTGAAGCCCTGAGGTGGGTGTATAGGCTGGTTTGCAGAAGCTTCAATAGTTTTGGGGAGGACAGGCCATGGGCGTGTGTCCTGCCAGTTGTCAGGAGTGGGCTGTAAACAACAGAGCTGAACCTCACCAACACTAGGCCTGGGCAGCACACCTAGCTCTGAACTGTCCATCTTGTGCACACTCTGTGACCACACAGACATGTGCAAGACCAGCACCCTGCTGCAAGTGATGCTGACAGTTGTCTCCATGATCTCAGTGGCCACCTCCTTTGAGATGGAGAGCAGTAACCTTCATCTGGCCCATGACTCTTGCAGGATGCAGTTCAGGGGCTTTGGGTAGCTGATGTGAGTCCCATGGCTCCCAAGACAGGCTTTCCCTCAACCACTGTGACATTCTCCACTTGCCACAGTCTCCATAGCTTGCATGAAGACTTTGGGGGGCCCTTCTGCCTAGAAGATGCAGGGAGTAGGAAGAGAGATGGCAAAAGACAGTGATTCTCACACTGGTGGTCATTACATCTCATGGGAGATCATAGCAGGGCTTGCAGGTGCAGGGCTATGACAATAAGACAAAACTCCCAATTATGCCAATTGAATTATCCACTTTGAAATATAAATTAAGAGTCATCCTGTGGACAGTCACTCCCAGGTCCTCAGGGACCTTTCCTGTAAATTGCATTCCTTTAATATCTCCTTCAGCTACAACATCGCCTGTGCCAGAGATTTCCTGGCCCTTTTTGGCTCTGGAACTGGCCTTCAACCAGTGCATTTCCGGGCTGCCTGTGCCAAAGGCTCTGGGCCATGGGGAAGACCGCCCAGAGCCCTTTCTACAAATGTATTTTATAGAAAAAACCAGCAAGCCCATCAGGCTTTGCTGTTTGTGGCACAGCCCAGCCTAGCCTCTGGAGCACCTGCATCTCAAGGCCAAAGCCAAGAGGGTGGTGGATCCATGGTTCTGCAAACAGTATCTCAGAAGCTCTGCTTGGATCCTCAGGGCAAGATGACATTGTGGCTCCTGATCATCATCTACCTTAAATTTGGAAAAGCTGGTGTGAATATCCATGACCTGTCAAGTTTCTGTGGCTGCCTGTAGCTCAGACATCAGGAGAAAGGGATGCCTTCAGCTCTAGGTGGTGGCCTGGGCTCTCAGCACATCCCCCTCCTCCTGGGGCTTGGGCTGCCTGGGCCCAGGGCCAGCTTTGACAGTGCAGCTGCCTGGCCTTGAATCAAAGCGCTGTTTGAGAACAAGCTGTGAGGAGCCTTGGCAAGGACTCACTCCCCTTATCTCAGGCACTGTTTTTAAGTAGGGCTTTTGCCCTTGGTCTCTGCCTGAGCTACATTGCAGCTATCCCTGTACCTGGTCATGTAACTCCCTGGTCTGGACCTGGACATGACCTGGAACCTGCCTCAGCTCTTTTTGCTTGGGTACCATAGCAGAAGATCCTTGCCTGTAAAGCCCCTATTGCATGCCCACCTCACTGTCACCCCCAACAGCAGCTCACCAGCTCTTGTGTGGAGCTGCCTAAAAACAGGAAACTACAGAAGATGAGGAAATATTGCATACTCTGGGATTTCCTCTGAGAATAGCAGAGAAGGAAAGTGATGCTCTGAATCAGAAGGAGCAGAACCTAATTCTCCCAGTTAAAGCATGGACAAAGATGCTGAGACAGCAACTTGGCTCAGACAGAACATAGAGAACCTATGAATAACCAGAGGTTTTACAGTTCCTCCTCCACTAACAATGTCCCCCAGATTCTGAAAATGCTGGCAGACTATCCAGCTGCTCCTTCAATGCTTCTGTTCCTCATCTGCAGATAATGAGGCATTTGTAAATCCTGACCCTGGGCTGTTCACTGGTTCTCCCAAAGCCAGCCTCACGCCAGCTCCCTCACCAAGCTCTTTGTGTTGCCCCCAGAAGTGACTTCTTCCAGCAGAAAGGGAAGCTCTCTTGGACTGGTCCTGGCACAGAGATAATGAGGAGGGCCCACATTTCCCTGAACCCTTTACCAGTCTGCACAGCTCCTGAGAGCCCGCTGGAGCTGCTTGTTTTTGCAAGGTGCCATTGACCATGCTGCCTGTAGGCAGTGGGATAAGGTGCTCTGCTGCAGAGAAGTATTTCAGACTACTAGATCTGCTAAGACACTGTTGAAAGATTGGGAAACAACATCAGAGAGCCAATATGATGAGATGCACAGCCCCACTGCAGCCAGAGAGTGCTTCCTTGTGCACATCATCCAAACCTATGGCTGGAGTTTTCCTCCCACAAAGCAGCTGTTTTCATCCCAGACTGGAGTCTGGCACAAGGTAAGCTGCCTTCAGGGTGGCTTACTAGAGAAGGGACAAAGCAGCAACAGGACAACCAAGTGACACCCATCCCCTACTGCTTTGAAACTGGAGGACTACACTGTACTCTGGGACTATTCGGGTGTCAAATTCACACTGACATGGTTCACTGAGCACTAATTTTCTGCTGTGAATATAAGAACTATTGTGGGTCAGACCAAAAGCATGTGCGAATAAGAATTCAGTAAGACTGTTGCATCTCCAAGAGTAAACGGATGTATTAAGAAGAGCATAAGAACAAGAAAAAAAGTGATGCTCCCCACAGCACTTTCCCAGTGTTTCAACTGTTTTCAGCTTAGGAATTTCCTGACTTGAGGGTTGTGGATCTTTCTACACAGCAACTTACCATGGCCTTCTCTTCAGTGGATCTATCTCATGTCTCCTGGTGTGCATGTTATCTCTTAGCTCATACGTCATTTGTTGGCAGCCTTTGACAAAGCTGGAGTGTCTATCAGGATTTAGCTCACTGTCATTAGTAAGCCATAGTTGCAATGAGGTAAGAACACAACTCTTTTCCTATGAAGACAAATTTTTTACCTCAGTGATGGAGAGAACTGCAAACACACGTTAATGGTCTCACCAAAACAGTACATATACCTTAAGGGGAAATGAGTGTCAGAGGCGTTGCTTTAATTTACTTCATGCATTACTCATCCCTTTTTGTAAGAGAGCAACCCCCAACGGGACTGCTCAGCCATTTGCTGGAGAGCTGTACGTACAGGGAGCGGGACAGAGCTGTACGAGCGAGACGGCCACAGAGCCTCTGGGCAGGGACCCAGCCGTGCAAGGGTCTGAGCCTGCGCCAGTCACGCTGCTTCTTGAGGTGCTAGAAGGCAAGGCATAAAAGTTAACATCTGCTGAGAGTTAGAGAAAACATGAACAGCGCAGATTATGTAGGGCAAAAAGGTTTTCTCTGTGCCAGTGGTAACAGGTGGTTACAGATGTCCTGCATCCCAGGTCAGAGGTGCTCAGGTTTTCCATTTTGAGGGGGGAAAGCAAGGCATGAGACCCATGGGTGTTTTTGATAGGAGCTTAAACTTAAGTAGCAATGCTAGTATCTTCCTGTGATTACACGTTGCACGATTTTACAGACTGTTCTTGACATGTGGTTTGTAGCCAAGTGAGCAGCAGCATTTCAAGATGATCCCACCTTGCCAGCCATCCTGCCCCTCTCCTGGGGAGACATCCATACCTCCTCCACCCCAAAGGTCTTGGCTTCAGCTGCTGATGGCTGTAAGCAGAGAGAGGAGCTGACACATTTTATTTGGCTCTCCTGCCTCGCCTTCTAACATCCATTAGCAGGGTGGGACTGCATCTTAGTGCACCTAAACCTCTCCAACCCTTCTTGGAGAGATTGCCAGCAAGAACATGATTCAGGTTTATTATTTTTTTTTACACACTGGTTTTCTTACAGCTCTACTGACTGGTGGATAGAGACAAAAATGCTGACTTCAAAAGAACAAGTGACTGGCAACCACAGGGTGAGCGGCCTCCAACTCTGACACTGCAGATGGACTCCTGAGCCGACCACATGCTCTTCCCAAAATATGGCAATATTCAGCTCCAGTTTTTCTGGAACCAACAGGTCATCCCAGAAACAAGCACTACTCAACTTCGTCCAGTAATGGAACCTGAAAATTCCTACTGCCCCATATCTTTGGATTATGAAAGATCTCTCCTCCTCATAGCTCTTTAAGCTACAGAGTTTATGTTGCCAGGGCACTGAAGGCACCACAGACCTTTGTGGCCCTATCCACCCTCTTTTGCTGCACTTCATCCTTTCCCATTGCTCAGCCAGGACACCCAGCACCCACATTTGGGCCAAGGCTGCAGTGGAGCTTGAGACTGGTGCCCCTGCAGCATCACTGGGGCAAAGGATGGAAGTGGAGCACGGGGAGGCTATTCAGGATCAGTGAATCCTTTAAATGTGCTCATGGCCCTGACACACATCTTGCAGTTCTTGGCAACAAGAACACATCGATATGAAACTCATGGTGATGAAGAACAGCCACCCAGATCCACATGGTTTGTTCTGTTTTTGAAGCAGCAAAGCACTCATTCCTTATATTTTAGAAGTGTCTGTTAATTACAGTGCCAAAAAGTAGTATTTGCTTAACTGCATCAAAATGTTTTCTCTGAGTACATGCAACTTCAATTACCAAGTCAAGAGCTCCACCACAAAGCTTTATTCAGGCAGTAAAGCGAAGGAAACTTCCATGTAGCTCTGTCTTAAGAGGTGTTCAGTTCCTGAGGGCCTACTGGGACTAATGGAATGCACTATAGAAACTCTGAAGGGCTCATATCAAGGAAGAAATGGTAAAGAAAAAAAACCAGTGAATGTATAAATCCTATCTAGTGCTATGGGTGTAGATTCAGGGATAGGCAAATTGAGTTATCCCAACCTGGAGACACTTGATTTTTTTAGTTGCAAGTTTTCCTTTTACCTCTCAGTTTACACTGAGTGGTGCTGAACAATAATCTTTTGTTCATGGTAAAGGCGACCAATTCTTCCAGAGGAGAACAGATCCTACCTAGCAGGGATCATATCAGCATTGCTCTGCTGTCCTACCAGGCCTGAGTCAGCCACCTCCCTTGGGGGGGGTAAACAAAGTTCTCAGCTGCTGAATTTGCTTTAGGAACTCTTCTGAAGGCAGATGGACAGCTGGAGTCAATTTTTCTTCAAATGTGCAAGTGACAGAGCCTAGAAGCCATCTCTAACAAATGCTGGCCACATCAGTTGGACTTCTGACTCCTCTTCCACTCCTAGCACAATGATACAGCATGCCCGGATAAAGCTGTTGGGAAAAGGCATGGAGGAAAGTGTATTGAGAGTTGAAACTACTTGGAAATGAGAGAGATGGAAATGCTATATTGATCTGTCAGATAAGAACATTTGGCATGCAGCTCCATGATGGTGAGGAAGAGCATTAGTCTTCCAGATTTTTACTCATCTCCATCAGGCTGCAAGCGTCGTTTTGCCAGAGCTGTGAGGTACAAAAGTTACAGTCACTTGAATGATCCAAAGACGGGTTGGGAGAAGGCAAATAAAAAGCTGAGCTGTCAGTTAGAGGGAGAGACTCTGAAAGTGGTCTGTGAAAAATTTATATATAGCTATAAGGATCTGTTGCAGAACCTAATGTGGTATATGATGAGCTAAATTTGAATGTTACATGTTTTCATTATTTTGGGGGTTTGTTTTTCTTGGATAATACTCTGCTTTATGCAAGGTGTTAGATCACTGCTTACCACTGTCTACAACTACATCACCCACATACATCCTCTTTTCCACCATGAAAATTCCAGGTGTGACTTCAGGGCACTGTATTGGACCCCAACTGCTGTGCCCAGGCTACCACCAATCTGGAGGTGCTGGGTCTGTCTGCAGTCTGTCCAAACACTCCTAGAGCTGCACATGGGGAGTCATGCTGCAATAATTTTGATGGTTTGGGGATAATTTTTTGGGCTGGAAGAGCCCCTTTGTGCTCTGTGTTACACTAGGTACAGGACTGCAGCTGAAGGGTGTGTTGGCAAAGTGCTGGATTTGCTTTTTCCAGCTAGAGCTTGCTTGTAAGGCAGACTCCCTCATCAAAAGGGACTTGAGGCTTCCCAAAATACCCGGATTTCTCAGGTGCCTGGTGTGCGGCATTTCCCAGGCAGCACACAGAAATGTTAGTGCAGTCATGAGGAACAGAAGGAGGTGCAGAGCAGCCCCATGACACAGCCTTGGCTGGCAGAGCTGCCTGAGGCCGCTTTGTGCATGAGCTGTGCCAGTGGGGTCACCCCAGAGTGCATTTGCGGGGAGAAACCCACAGCTAACAAGAGCAATGGAATCCTGGAATACATTAGGAGGAGCATTGCCAGCAGGTCGAGGGAGGTGATCCTGCTCCTCTACTCAGCCCTGCTGAGGCCACACCTGCGGTGCTGTGTCCAGTTCTGGGCTGCTCAGCATAGGACAGACAGGGAGCTCCTGGAGCAGGTCCAGTGGAGAGCTCCAGAGGTGAGTGAGGGACTGGAGCACCTCTCCTATGAGGAAAGGCTGAGGGAGCTGGGGCTGTTCAGCCGTGAGAGGACACGACTGGGAGAGCTCATCAATGTCTGTAAGTGAGAGGAGGGTGCCAAGAGGCTGGAGCCAGGCTCTTCTCAGTGGTGCCGAGCAATGGGACAAGAGGTAATGGGCAGAAACCAATGAACAGGAAGTTCAACCTGAACATGAGGAAGAACTTCTTTACTGTGTGAGTGACCACACACTGCCCAGAGAGGACACTGTGGAGTTTCCTCTACTGGAGATATCAAGAACCGTTTGTACACAATCCTGCGCCACCTGCTACAGGCTCGCCCTGCTTGAAGAGGGAATTTGGACCAGATGTCCCATAGTAGTTCCTTCCAACCTGACCTGTTCTGCGATTCTGTCTGCACAGCACCGCTAGGCCCTCCCCGTCGCTCTCGGGAGTCTCCTGGAGCCCCAGAGCGCCCGGCGTCGAGCGGCGACCCCGCGGCCCGGCCACCGCTCCACGTGCGGAGCAGCCGCCCGCCGGGCCTACACATCCCAGAATGCCACGCGGGGCGGGGGGCGGGCAGGGGCGGGGCCGGAGGCGAAAAGCAGCGCCGCGATTGGACAGCGCCCACCCGCCCTTCGCATCACGCGCGCTGGCGCCCCCCGTTCCCCGCCCCCCCACCGCT
>WBMY01006852.1:297483-364264 GCA_013397315.1 Donacobius atricapilla
CCTTCCGCCGGGGCTCGGGGCTGCCCTGCCCTCGCCCCGCGGCGCCGCGGCCGCGCACGGAGGCCTGTGCTGGTGCCGGGGACCGCTCCCACGCTCTGGTGAGCCTTGTTACAGTGTGCTGTGCTGTCCCGTTTTGTTCCGTGTCCTACGGTGTATCAAGCCCTTTTTTTTCTTTCCAGTTTTTCTATTCTGTTTTCACATGCTGGTAGGCACATCAGTAATGGTCTGCTGGGCGTCTCCGTCTAAACGGGAAAGGTGTGCGGTGCTCGGTGATGCTAATGGGGTAGTGGTTTACTCTCCCGAATTTGAGAGTTTCAGAGTTACTGCGAGTTTATTCCTTAGAGGTGTTCCAGAGGTCTTCGAATCTGCGTGTCATTATCGGACACATCTTCAGTTCTACTCGCAGTTGGAAGAGGAAATCCCAAATCTCATGTTTAAGTTTCTGTAATAGGAAAGGAAGGGGGAGGGAGCTCTGAAATCAGGCTAGGATTGAAATCGGCTTAGGATTCGCTAGAGTGGAAACCTAAATATGTGTCAGATTACTTGGACTTCACCTGAGGGTGTTCTCCGTACTTGATTTTATCACTTAACTTTTGTAATCAGTAGACTGGAATTTTAGTCCTCTGAAAGCACATTTCGTATTTGAGCAGAATTCACACTGATGCTGCTATTGTTTGGGTGGAGACAATTTTATGCAGGTCAGGCTTAGCAGCAGCAGTGCCTTTAAGATGACATTCACAGCGTAAAGTAATCTTTAATTTTTATTTAAGTCTGCGGCAGTGAATCTTTCTCACAGAAAATATTGCATGTAAGGAGTATGATAACTTCAACACTTCTGGCTAACGTTAGTAAATGTTAGAAAGTAACTAAAAATTGCCCATCCTTCTGTTTAGCAGTTGCTTCTCAGGGTGAGGAGGGGGCGTGGTGCATTTCTTTTTCCCCTTCTCATCCAGTGAGGCTCTTCCTGCTGCTCCTCATTCATTTTGTCCTTGTCTCATCTCTCCGTATTGGTTACCGGTTTTGTTGCTGCTTTCTCAGTCACTGGCCTGAATCCATCAGAGCTCTAAACAGGGAAGGGTTCGGTCTGTTCGTGCCTAGTGTGAACTGATCTGTCAACCACGCTTGCTTATATTATAACATGCCCGGGTCTGGGGGAATTAAATATCTGCCTCCAAGAGGAGGAAGGAGGGAATGGATCGCCCAAGCTCTCCTGAGATAATTTCTGCCTGACCAGCTAAGGTAGTTTAGCTCTCATTTCCCGCTGAAGGGGAGTAATTATTTTGGAGTAGTGTATTTGCTCTTATGGAGAAGTATATCCCTAGGGTTGTCTTCCAGTGTGCTGACTGATTTCCTTTCTGTGGCTGAGCCCAAGACTGGTGCAGAGCTCCAGTAATGGTAATGTCGTTAAAGCTGTCATATCTGCTTTTGAGAAGGGTTAAAATCTAAGTAATGTATTTCTTTTGCACTAACAAATCAGTAAAGTGCAGTGGTATTTTAAAGCTGTATTCCCATGGAGATAGGCTAAAATGAAATTTAGGTTCATTTGAAGGACTTTCAAAGATTGGAAATGTTTCAGTGTCCTTCAAAACAACTTAATTCGTAATAAATGTCTGAGATTTTCTACTAAATCTCTATTTTCTGATCCAGGTATTTTAAAGTTCACGTTAGAAGTACCCTTCTGGAGTAAACTTTATCTGGCTTAAGCCTCTAAAAGTAGAACAATGTAAGTTAAGTTTAGAGTGGAGAATGAATGAGCACATCAGGGCTATATAATTGCTGTTAGTTATTCTGCCTCTCTTGAGGAGCTGGTACACAGTCTGACCTGCTGATTGCACAGATTGTCTCTATGTAGTGAAAGTTATTGGCTCTTCACAAAGAATTTGTTTTCTAAACCAATATACCTAATTCCCAACTGTCAGCAATTAAATGCACTTGGTTTGCTCCCTGTACTGCAATAAAGGGTTTTTCATAGAGATCCTGCCTCCAATTTCATGTACTCAGCTTTGGAAATCAGGAGGCATCAGTGCTTTCATTGGCATTGATCTACATCTTCTCATTTTGTGAAATTCCACCAAAGAGAAATGAAGTGTTTAGAGTCATGGCAGTATAAATCATGGTCTGATATCTAGGTTATATCCTCTGGAAAATTTAAAATATTCAGAGCTGTACAGTCTCAGCATCAGTTTGAAAAAAGTGGCACTTGAGTCACCTTCTGCCTGGAAGCAGTCACTGCCTTTGAACACATCAGGTTTGAACACATTCTTTAGTAATCTTCCTTTGACTGCTGTTAAATACTTGTGAGTTACTATTGATCCCCTCTGGGTACAGACTCTCCTGGCAGACCAAAATACTTACTCCTTTAATTTGTAGTTAACTCATATTTTATTACTGGGTTTGCTGGGTCATATAATTGTGTTTGCTTTTACTTAATGCAACTTTAAGGGAAACAAAAGATGAGTAAGTACTTTTGGATTTTGTTATGTACCCCATGCAGCTTCTCATTGTGCTTTTCTAAGAGCAAAGGAACAGATCTGTTGAGCAGAAATCAGAGCTTCTGAATCTTTGACCTGCACAGGTTCATTTTCCTTTTTCTAGTTTCAGGTTTGGGTGGAAGTTCCATACCTCTTTGTTGCCTTTCTCTTTTAGGGAGGTAGAGTTGTTGATACTGAACTGGAATTCTGATTTTGGGGTATTAATATTCCAAAAAATATATAGCCCTCAAAAGGGATATTAGCAAAACCAAATGCCAGAAATTAAGTATTCTTCACTTAATATGAGTTTTTGTTCTTTCTCTTAATAGTGAGATTTTTCTGTTTCAGTAGGTACTGACATGTGATTAGCAGCAGACAAAGTTAACCTCAACCTGCAGAGCTGATCGATAAGGAGCCAAGACACTCATGGCTTCATCCGGACAAACAACTGCCAGTTCTCTCCTCACAGCCTTCTGAATTCTGTGTTCTCCAGAGATGTGAAAGAGGTTTTTGAATTGTTACACACATAAAAATGAGAAGGCTTTCCTGTGTTCATTATGGACATGAGTCTTAAATCTCAGTGATTTTTTTCTTTTCCTAAATATCCAGCACTGATTATTCCAGTACAGTCGAGGCTTTACAGGACAAAATTAAAGTTGCAGTCACTTAATTTTTGACACCCATTGTGACTGTGTTTGTTTTTATTAATATCTAAGCTAGCCTAGCTTTTAGAAAATCTAATTTGAACCTTCTGATTTTTTCAGTTTTTCAGCTTCATTCTTTAGTTAGTAACATCCTTCTTAGACTTATTTACTCCTTCAGTGTCTTGGATTAGAAATGTTGCTTTTTCTTCATTACAGTAGCAGGCACCTATTTGTTGACTCACAGTTCTGATGTTTCAGGTGGTGGATCAAACAATCAGCCCATTTCTTTCTGTCGGGATTAGTCAGCATCCCTGACTAAAACTGAGGAAAAATTCTTAATGAGCAGAGGTGTTGTAATTTATAGGGCTGTCTGCATGACTTGGTGGTGTTTTTTGTGTGTGATATAACAAGACTGTGTGGTCATGTAATTAGCAAAGTGCATACTACATTAAAACTCTATGTGCACTCATGTAAAATAAAACCAACCAACCAGAGAGAGCAACCCAAAATCTAGGAAGGAATTAGTGTGTTATAAACTGATTAACTTTATGAAAAAGCACTTCAATGACTGGGATTAAATTTTTTTTTTGTATACTTGTCATACCCCTAGTCATAAGTCAAAAGAAGACAAATCCTTGATCTTCTGTTGGTTTGGCTGTAGGGTTATCCTTCTGAACTTTGTTAAGGGCCATTTACAAAAAGGAAGTATCGCCCCTCTGTCATCTTTCACCTACTCCTGCTCTATTTGGTTTTTAGTTTCTGAAGTCCTGGCCACTGATGTCTTTTCCCCAGTTACAGGCAGTTTTATCACCTTTTAGTCTGTATCACCTTTGGGATCAGGAACTTTGAAAGATATATTTTTATTCTATGCCTTCAGCATCCTCACCCCAAATGAGGCAGAGAAAGAAAGCGGGCTTAGCCCAGATCTCCATCATCAGCTCCGGCAGATTCATTGTATTTACTGCTCCTGCATTTGCTAAAAGTGAGGGTCTGACTTTTGAGGATGCTTGAATTAGTTCCCATGTTTCTATCATGCTGCCATGGATTTTTTTGCAAGCAGAGGAATGTCATTCTGGGGAGGCCAGACCTGGGCACCTGGGAAAGGGTAGAGGTTGCCTTAAAGCCACGTTCATGCCAGGTGTCAAAGGCTTTTTGCAGTGGAGGTTCCATACCTGCACAGTGTTAGCGAATGAGCAGATGTGCTGCTGCCAGCTCATTTCTGGGTGCCGTTCTGTGCCCTAAGTAGCATTTTTGTGGTCTCCCTGTATTGTCCTCCAAGGCTTCATGCAAAAAGTAAGGGTTGTAGCAGTCCCAGCAATCCTGTTACCCCCAGCTACTTTATACCAATGCCGTTTATTTCAGGATTGCACAATACAGACTGGTGAGCTCTCTGCCTTTCACTTGGACACAGGAAAGGATATCAGAGGGGATTAGGGCTTTAACATCTGGTTTGGGTAGGTTTAAAGTACGATGGAACCGCTGTCCTAAAAAGTTCATTGGCTTGTTGAGTGAAGGCACAGGTGTCAGGTAGCTTCCTGTTGGGAGCTAGATGTAATACAAGATCCTGTGCTCTCATGCAGAGTTTGCGGAGATTTTAACTCCAACCTCTTCTTTATTACCCTTTAAACCCAGTATATATATAAATATATATACACACATACACTCTTAGGAGAACACAAGTGTACATGCTTGTACCTTGGAAGGAATTACATGGGTAGGCAGTAAGAGACCAATGGAGGAAGCCTCTCTGCTATTGCTGCAGAATTTTCCAAGCTTTAGTCCGCAGGTAAATAATACAACACTGTGAAATGTTTGTGGCTCTTGGCAGAGAGCAAACACCTAACAAGTCCATTTAGATGTACTGTGTAGTGTTTTCCTTGAGGTTCAAAATCAGTTGAATGCATTGCATTTAAAATATTTTAATACACAGATACGTTAGGAAATCATTGTTTATTTCAAAAATACCTGTGGAGAATGCAATTTGGAGATGGTATCTCGTGATGAACATAATCTTCATAAGCTGATTGGGATCTGTGCTTGCTGTATTGAGGCCCAATTATTGCTGTTTGCTGTTGTGATATACCGAGCCTCTGGTAATCTTCCTGTAATTACAGAATTTGTTTTTCTTCATTCCGGTGTATTTCTAACATGGCAGCAGTGGCATTGGTATCTCTAAAGCTTCTTTCATGAAAGGATTGATTTTTAATTTGTAGAATATTGAAGTCTGGTCACAGCTGGTAGCAGTATAACAGTCTGACTAGTTTTAAAGGGCTCTTTAACTGTTTTTTACATAAGTTCTCTGAGGCTTTTATAATTGTATAGTTCCAGCACATATCCAAGCAGGATGTTTTGTCCTCTAAAACTGTGTTATATGAAAAGACAGCAATTAGGAGGATGCACCAACTACAAGTAACTGATCAGATTTGTATTTGTTGTGGGATTAGAAGTGGAATGAGGCATCTAATTCATAGCAGGCTAGAAGAGGCAATGAACTAGTAGATAATGGGTTGTGTCATCAAGTAGTAAAGACAAATTGTCAACTGACCTGATTTGAAAAAGAAATCCAAAACCTGTATCTTTTCCAAGAACAGAGTCTGTCGGTTGTTTCCAAAATATGTGCTGTGGGAAACGCTGATACTGAATTGACATTCCTGATTACTAATATAATAGCAGAAACTGGGCTTGGTATTCCATATCACAAAATTTCATGTGGGTAGTCAAAAGCACTGGTTTCTTTCAAAAAGTTAGTCCTGCATCAGAACTGTCTGTGCCTTGGAGTGAACTAGTTGGAAAGCTCTTGATGTTTCATTAATTTCCTGCTCCCTCAGCTTCCTGAGCCAGCCCTTCACGCCTGGAGAAGACCAGTGGTGGCTCAAAGAGGTCAGTGTGGAGGGGAGTAGGTATATCGTGTCTAGTGGTATTTAACTGTTGGATTGTTATCCTTTCACAATCAGATTAACACCATTAAATCGGCTGGGGAGGCTCCTCTGGGTCAGCTGACACTTGTCTCCTTTCTCAGGCTAAGCAAATGTTGCAGGCAGCTTTAAACTTGATTTTGTGTGTATTTAAAAAATACAGCAAGTACAAAATAGGAATATACAATGTCCTAGTGTCTGCAAGAGCAGGAGACAAATTTGTATCTTCTTCATTCAAACACCTGTTACTGAATTACTCAATTCCCTCATGCTCTGTCACCTCTCATCAGCTGAGGACCTCATCTTGAGCATTTTTAACCTTTGTTATTGTCCGATTCAGGAACCGGTGGACTTAGGAGGTGGTGATAGAGTAAGTGATTTGCAAAATCAGTTTGGAGAAGCAGCTGCCTGTCAGGACTTGCCAGCGTCGATGGAGATGCGTTTGATAGAGTGTTCGAGCCCTACTACAAACTTGCTGGTGTGGAACATGGAGCTTGTCTGCGTGAGAAGGTGGTCAGTCACACGGGGTGCTAGGGTGGTTTGTGCCCAAGTTTTCAGAGGTGCTAGTAAGGGATTCCTGACCCTGTGCAGTGTCAGATTTCAGGTTTGCCGTTCTTGGAGTCCTAGTCTTTGCCTTTTCTTAGTCAACTACAGTGTAAGTCAGAAGGTTGATGAAATTCTGTGGAGAGACATTGTTGTGTCTTGCTGAGGTAACGGAAGTCACCCTAACCAGCACATACTCTGCATGCAGCTTTTTGGCATCAGGGCCTCTCACTTCTTTTCATGCACATATAGTGTTAGATGCAAGTCAGTAGTAGTGATTTTCCTGCAATAAAAATCTGACTTTCAGCCAGATACAGAAGGCATTCCATGTCAGGAGAGGGTCCTAAAATGAGAGCCATGCTGCAGTTCATCAGGATCCTGTTAACCACTGTTCTCCAGGTGTGCAAGAAGTATCTGTAGTGTTCATAGCACCGATCAAACAGCACTGAGGAGCAACCTTCCAGACAAGAAGAGACATCAAAGGAACACTGACATATGCAGTCAATGTGACAGCTCCTTTTTTTTAATGGAGGGATGTATAAATGTAAATTCTGAGAAACCTAAGGAATCCTCAAGGAGAGAAGTATGATACCCAAGGTGTTCAAGTAATGTAAGCACACAGACTGTGTTTCTGTCGCATTAAAAAACGAGGTAGAAGCATCTAGAATCCAGGATACTGAAATGATTAAATCAAAAGGGCAGCTGACAAGGTTCATAAGATCGTGGGATGTTGCTAGAGTGTATTTTCTAATTCCTAATGCTCCATCTTCTCCCTGTGTTGTCAGCTGGGTTGTTTTCTCTTGCATCTTGAGCAGGATGATCTCTTCATAGATTTAATTAGGCAGCTAGCACATGTTTAACCTTTTTTTTTTTTGCCTTTTGATTATATTTTTCAAAAAACAGTGAAGAAAATCTGATTTCATTTGAGCCATGTAATATTGTACCAAAAAAGTTTGCTGTGGTTGAATATAGCAGCTCTCTAGGGACTTGATTTCTTGTTGGCTTTTTTCATGGCACCCTGTCAATGTATGCAAATTGCAATTATTTTCCCATTTTATAGATGGAATAACAAAACCTTTTTTCCCACTTCTCAGGGACGTGCTTATAAATATATCATAGATTCATAGAATGATTGTCTGAGGTACTTTGATATTAGAGTTGAAGACTGTTTAAGTATCTGAAAAGGGAGTGTCTTTATTCAAACACAGATTGCACAAGAAGGTATCTGGCTAGTATTTAGCCTTGTATCTTTTCTTCTTTTTTTCTTTTTTCTTCCTAAGGGAAATTAGTATAAATATTTGACAAGCTTAAGAATCTCTGGTCTTCAGATGTTGCCCCAGAAATCTGTGAAGTCTTCCTGATCAAACACTTAATTTTGTAATGAATTTTTTGAAAGTTGTTATCTACAATTTCATGTAAGTTTTTACATTTAAAAGTATTTAAATCTTTCTGTTGATCTGAAGATTTAGTCAGTTGTTTGCACCTAGTTACCATGAAAGGTCCTAATTTACTCTGCTGCTTTGATGTCCTGTACTGCAGTGAACGTGGTATTTTGTCTGTGAAATATGGTATTAGGTGGTGGGTTTGGTTTCTGGTAACATCTGTTAGTAAAAAAAATGGAACCGTACCTGAGTTGGTCTTCTACACTCTTCATCAGACTTCTAGTCTTCTGGACTGTGGCAGGGAAAGGAGCCTCCTTGTCTTTTGTGGAGGCAGTCAGGTTTTCCGCTTGGCTAGACAGGTGTGCTGCTTTCCCTGCTCAAGCAAGGATCGGAGGGATGCTTGCTTAGAAACTCTAGGAGAGGACAGAGGGGATGTCGTGTCTTGGGTGAGTTGTCTGGGTATGTCTTTTGTTCTCCCTCAAGGACAGGTTAAGCTTCTCTTTCCAGGAAACTCTAAAGCATTTACTATGCTGTTCATGCAATACAGGAAAATAACTAATTACCTTTTTAGAAATTTGTGTACTGGCAAAAGCAGATTCCTGTAACGCAAAAGTACCATATCTCAAATCCTTGTGTGTCAAGAAGCCCTCATCTTCTAACTTTCAAAAAAGTATGAATAGGAATCACTTGTAATTAGACTGTCTTGGTTTCTGCTGTTCTTGGTGTTTATTTGGTGTATTACAGTATTCACATAAGGCAGAGCTGGCATCTCTGTGAAATTCAGTATGCCCTTCTCTTTCCAAAAGATGTAGGAGAAGAAAAACTCGTTACAGGTATCCATCAGTTTCTTTTGCACTGCCACAAAAATGACCAAACACTGCAGTTAAGTTTTTCAAGGCAGACCTTGTCAAAATGGAGATGGCAAGTGACTGCATTGCCACTGCTTTTTGTGACATTCTGTGAAGAGGTTCCTGGCCCTGTTAGGACCACCAGTCAAAAGTAGAACTTGGAATTAGTTGGTGATCCTTGCTGCCTGCCTGTTGGTTTGTGCAGACCAGCTGTTGCGAAGTGAAGCGTTTATCTTGGGATGATGTTGAATTACCTGGAAACTTGATTTTGCCTTTAGGTGGAGCCCAAATGCTGCATTGTGGTCTTTGGTCTGATGTCAGTAAAGGTGTGATAATTAGTGTTAAGATCTACATCTAAATGGAAGTGCTGTAAAACTTGACAGGATATAATGTCCTTGATTCCCACAACAGTAGTAACTGGAAATTGACTATTTGTTATATTCCTTCCTTGAGTTTTGATGTTGACTAGAGAATTCCAGCTCTTTTATTTGATGTCAAACGAGGAGATAACATGTTCATTGTATTCCAGACTGCTTCATGTTCTTCAGTGTTGGGTGCAATTTGTGTTGAATGCAGTCAACTAACTTGCTTCAAGTCCAGCCTCCTGAGGGTTGTTTGATAGGTTTGTACTTGTAAACTGGGTAGTTGGTATATGGGAATGAAAACATGAGTGCTCCCTTCTTGCTTCTTTGCTGGTAGTTGCTCAGTATGGAGGTTGAGCAGTTGCAGAGAGGATAGCAGGACCTTGAAGAATATCCTTCAAAAGAGCTGGTAAGAAATAAACATAGCAATTGCTTTTCTGCCAGGACCTTTTGGAGCAGTAGAAGCAGACAATGTGGATGGGCAGCTTTGTCTGCCTCCACAGGGCTTTCAGGTGAGTCAGCATCATGAGCAGTAATAATTGGAGGTTTGTGGCTTTCCATATTGGCATGAGAGTCTGACTTCAGTGAGTCATTACCCACCACTAAGTAAAAGAGTTACGGTAGAGCTCTCATTCATCCAGTTTGCTGAGGCTAGCCAGGTTCAGATACTTGAATTATCTTGTCACAGACTAGTTAACAAAAGGCAGCTGGGCTTAATTTCAGGGGCCCCAAACTGGGGATTAAAAAACAAAGTGTGGTGGCTCCAACTGCAAAAAGATCTAGTTTTCTTTTAGTGGCCTTTATTAACCCTGAGGAACATAGGTCCCAGATAGATGATTGCATAAAATACAGTAGTGTAAATACTGCACCCTGCTCTTAATGTACCTAGCACTGTGTTAAATGTTACAAGCCAAAAGGAAGTTTTAAAATCTTACAGTCCTGCAGCACACAGGGAATCTCAACTAAGTTTTAATACCTTCTGCAAAATAATAGAATGTTTACCTAGATGAGGAGCAAATACCTTTTGGGTCAAATAGTAATCAAATGAAATAAAACTGTCTTGGAGTATCAGGTCAAGGTATAGACACATTTTAAGTTTGTTTGGCTGCTTTGGTAAACCTGTTGCTTGTACTGTGGAATCCATGCCCCCTGCCTGCATTTTTAACTGGGTCAGCATAATTTAATGTGGAGCTATGATAACAAAGCCAGAAGTGAAGTTGTTCTAACTTTGTAATCTATACAACTGGGGAAAAAAATCCCTTTTTTTCTTAGAAGGACAATTTCAAGATTTATATAGGAGCACTTGGTAATTAGGTAAGTCTGAAAATTGGGCTTGAGGAAGAAAAGTCTGCCTAGACCATACACTGGCTGGGGGAAAAAAGATGGGTAATAATCCATGATGCTTGTAGGTAAGGGAATAAACCTAGCTAGAAAGGTTAATTTGGACTAAACATTTGGTTTTCTTTGGCATGGATGTCAAATCTCTTTGTGTGTTGGAAAGAACTAGAGGGGATGGGTGTCCAGAGCATCGTTTTTAATTCCTCCAGTTGTGATTAAGCAGTTGCATTCAGATCATCATGATGCAGTCCCAGAATTCTTCCCTCCTGTGTTGTGATACACTTGAAATTCTTGGAGTGAGGGATATGCACTTTGAAAGTATGAACAGGTAGAACAGCAGTGTCATCTCCTGTCAGTGTCCTTTGTCTTTGTTTTTGTCCAAAGCCAGCTGTTACCAGAACAAGTAGAACAAAATCATCAGTTTAAGCCTCAGCTTTACCGACACTAATTATATGCCTATGCAAATTAGGAGTATTTAGCTTTTGATGTTAACCAAAGATAGGCAGCTGACAATCTTAATCATCTCATCAATTGTATACAAACAAGTATTTTGATGGGGTTTTTTCTGCCCCGAAGCAGCCTGGCTCCTGAGGCTTCTGCATTTTCATGTGTATTGCAGTATTTCATACTTGTTAAAAGGTGTCAGGGAAAAAGGCCAGTAAAACAGTTTTTAGAAAAGAATAGTGTTTACTTCATCGATACAAACATCACCTTTTACTGTCTTGCACCCACACCTATGTCATGAAGTATATAAATTGTACTCAAGGATGTGCTCGTATGGAAGAGAGAAGGCATTAGTTAAATCCAGTCCAGCTGTTGGAACTGGGCCAGTTTTTTTTCTTTCAGTTAGGCAGGTGGAAGTAGTCTAGAATTGACTTGCAAATGCTAAGCTGTTTGGGCACCCTGTATCAAGCTGCTTTACTAACCAAGCTATGTGTTCAGGGTAGCTCTTTCCTCTAAGCATGTAACTTCTGATTTTCTGAGACCTGTTTCTGTAATGTTGAGAAGCAAAAGCAGAAATAAAGAATTTAATGATGTTTGTAGATCCAGAGAAATTAGAATTGGTCAGTGAATTTGTTCTCTCTATTTAAGAGCTGAATTTTCAAAGGAATTAAATGAACATCTTACTGAAGTTCCTGGAAATGTAACTTCAGTATCCACAGACTAGCCGAAGCTGACATTGGGCTGGGGTGTTCATCTTGTCAAGATGATCCTGGCTTTCCCACTCCCGTAGGCTAGCTCGAGGCTGGTGTGTGCTGGCTGGCCTGCGGGAGAGTGGGGGTAGGCAGCCAGGTAGTCGTGGGGCACCTGCTGCCTGGATAAAAACATCTGGTTCCTGCCTCTTCATTGCTGATGGTTTGTGGACTTGCCTTGCTCAAGTTGTAGTGGAAGTCATCTAAATGGGTTGATTAAAAGTTGACGCTGCTGAAGTGTCCCACTTAATGAGGTAGATGCTCAGGATGAGCACCACAGCGAGCTCCCTATCTTGTTACCATGGTAGGTAAATTTTTCATTGTTAAATGCTGGTTATGCTTTAATCTTTCTTCTGACACAATTAGTATAGCTGAAAGTAGTTAAAATTGTTAAAATTCATACCACTTACTGTTGCAGCATTTGATTATTTTTTCTGTGTGGAGAATGTACATTATTAAGCACCCTGTACATGAAACTTAGTTTTTAACTTCGTTTAAGGATTCTGTATGCCAGCATACAAAATGAAATGTAATGACCTGACCTTCTGACTAGTTGTATCATCTGTACATTTAAATAGTTTTGGTTTGCTGATTTGTGCTGTAACTGAGGATGAAGTAATCTTACCAAGTGGCCAGAATTCTGTGACTCCCTAAGTGATATATACTTAAGGGACTTCAAAGTGTTTATAGTCAATTAAGATTGATTTTTAGATATGAAGTAGAAACTTAAAATTAATAAAAACCCTAAGACTAGTTCTAATATTTGTGAATGAGACTGAGCTTGCTTAAAGTAGTAACATTGTTTTAAAACATTCTTTCATAAATGGGGGACTATTCTGACTGCTTTGTCTGAGGTGTAATTTTTATCCTTTTGGATAGCTTGATTTTTTTTTTTCCCCCCACAGCCTTGTGTATTGATGGTAGGTTTGGGGTTTTTATTCCCTCCCCCCACTCTGGTACAACAGTTGGTGTTTGCTACAGAGGATTTTGAAAAATGTTATGTTGTTCTCATGTACAAGTACAGCTGATCGGTTTTGGGGTTCCTTCAATTTTTGGTTTACATGAGCTATATGGATTGCCTTTTCAAGTAGTTTAATGTATAATGCAATTAAATGTTCTTTATGTTAAACAAAGGTTCAAAAAGCTTGTTAGACTTACCTCCATAGAATCTCAATGTTATTCACCACTTCAAAGTAATCCCTTTTTTTTTTCCAGAAAGGTCTGCATGGCTCATGGTAAGGCACCAAGTGGCAGTGTGACAGGAGTGGTATTGGCTCTTTAGCCCATAACGAGCATCCTGTTATATAAACCTCGTATGCAGTTTCACAAATGGCACTTGTGCGGCATGTGTGGTTCAGTGAAAGGTTCCCAAATATTTGGTCACTGGAAAATAGTTCTTTGAATGTGCTGGCAGCACAGCTTACGCTGATAATTCAGAATTTCAGAGGCCACTGCTTTTTCATATCAGGAGTTTGATGCAGTTTTGTGTTCTGTCATAAAAAAAGTATCAACTGAAAAATGAAGAAGACGTTTCCCTTCACCTCAGGTGGCTGAAAGTGAACTTTTGAGTTTCTAGTCATCTTGTTGAGGGAGATACCACCCTTGCTGAGAGATCTGAAACACTGATCTGATGAGGACAGCTGTATTCTGTGTTCCTTCTGTCAAAGGCAGTTTTACAGGGACTGTGGCATTCTTTTCCTCTTTTTTTTTTTCCCCAAGGTCTAGTGTCTCTTAAATCTCTTGTCTTTTGTCAGCTTAGCATTTTTGTGTTCTGTACCACAGTGAAACAAATTTCCCTTGCAGCCCTTAACACAGCACCCCTAATGTGTGCAGTGATTTTCTTCTTTGGCATATGAAATTAATTTCAGATTTGATGGAACTAGGAATTATTTTTCTTTTAAGTGGAAGGTGAGAAGGAGAGATTCTTCATATGTAACTGTATCTGACTTTGGAAGAATATTCAGAAATTCAGGGTAGAAGTGAAACGGATTTATCTAAAATCTAGCAAATCTTTTGGGGTTTTTTTAATGCTTTATTTTATAAAATAACTAAATGCTGAGGAACTTGAAATTAGAAATACTGCTCAACATCTACTTTTGACTTGTAACAAGACTTGCAGTACTTGGCTCATTACTGTGATTATGTCAGCCTGTCAAACATACTGGTAAATAATCGTTCCTTACATATGGTGAACTGGGGAGAAGAAATCTCTTGTTACAAAAGCCTTGTGAACTTAAGTCTGCCTTGCATCACGTATAACAACTGAGATGTAATGTTGTAGCACAGCTTGATGAGTGTTGCCTTCTTATTTCTTCATGCTGACTGGTAGTTACTGGTTTTTACTGTTTGCACTTAGTGCATGGTGCATTAATACCTTGTGTTCAGGACTGTCCTCATGGTTCAGATGCTGCAGGTGTCATCATTTTTGTGATTTGTAGGATTTTGCCTGTGCCATGTTTTCCCTGTCTGAGATTTGGAGATTGTATTTTTTATTCAGTGAAACAGTTCAGCCTCGGCTTGGGGGTTAGTGTTGAGATGTGCTGTTTCTGTCTTCCATGAAGTTACTTGTTTGAGCACATGATGCTGTGACATGATCATAGTCAGAAACTGTGGATGGCAAACTCTGTATTAGATCCATTGGTAACCTCTTGCTAGGCTTCAGCCGTGTATATAGACTTCAGCAGATGTCCTCCCAGCCTGGAAGCTGGGAATGAATCCTGGGTTACGTTGCAGAATAATTTTTTCTCTTCACTCTGTTTTATCTGACCTGTATGAGCTGGGAAAAATGATTATCCTTTCAACTAGTGTGTAAATATATTGTAAATGCCTATCAGGTCCCTACATCCTGGGTCTTGCAGGTTGTGTAAAAGCATGTTATTCTGCTTACAGTGGTAATGATTGCTTGAAGGGGTGCTAGCAGTGGTAGTTAAGACTGCTTCTTTTATATGCTATTGCATTATAATGTGTGTATATCTTCTGAGGCTGTAGGAGGGTGCTGATGACCTGCTGTATTTCTAAAATGGTTCATGTGAAATACAAGCTTTAAATACTTTCCTTTCAAGATATGCCAAAACAAGACAAAAATCATCTGAATAATTTGTTTTTTGCGGAATAAAATCTGGGCTTTGCCTATTTTCCTGTCCTACCCTCTCCCACTCTCCCTACCTCACTCCACCAGGTAAGATTGGAAATCGTGCCTTTTGGTCTGCAAGTTTTAAAATAAAGCTTCCAAAAGTCCAGCAAGAGTGTGCAGAATATAGAGCTATATGTATCCCTGCTTTTTTTGTAATGAGGTGAAGTTGCAACATGTTTTAGGTCTTTCAAGGCAAGGATGACTAAATTATGGACATTCAGAGTCTTATCATAGAGCAGTCTGTCACTAGTGTATCAGCTCCAATGGTGAAGAGGAGAAAATCAAGCTGGGCAACAGTCTGGAGATATTCTCAGTAAGCAGCATGAATAAAATTAGGTAATCAAGCCAATGTAAAGTGCATTTGTGTGTTTTTCATGTACAGTCTATAATTGCCACAATTGACAAGTATGAATCAAGTGGAATCCATGGTCTTAAACACATTGATACGCAGTGGCCATCTCATGTGTCAGGGACACTAAGTGTTGGGTTAGAAATAGTGTCAGCAGACTTCAAGCAAGGAGCATTGATCCTGATCCAGCCATGGCAACCAAGTTTGGCTGCCAGAATGCACCACAGGCTCTTCGGGAACTTCAGTCCCATATGCCTGTTGAAAGACTCCAGCCCCAGCATTGTATCCCTGATTCTTGGTGATCCTGATGACCCTGACAAACTGATTTTTTAAAAAGTTGCTGTGCCTGCAGGAGACACTGTGAGACTGCGAGCCCTTAGTTTAGTGGGGGGACAGACAACACTCATTGTTTCCGTGGAGTTAGGACTGATATCCCAGTTATCAGCCTACTTGCTCTGTGAATGGAGAGGCAGCACTGGACTTAGTGGTGAGTACTGCCTGTTCTGCCTTTTAAAGGAGGAAGGTAAAAAGAAAATGAACCAGAGCTGCTTTAAAAGAGAAAACACTCATGGTAAGTTAAAAATGAAATACAAAAGAACAGCTAAAAGGATAAAACCCAGGTAATATGGAGATCCTAATAAAGAGTATTAGAGCTCAGAAAATCTATGGTACTGGTCAGCAAAAATGTCAGCAGATGTTGATAACCTTTTTTATGGATTTGTCTGAAGAGTGGTAGCTCTCTAAATGAGGAAAAGATGGGAGATTTTTGCACATTAAATGTAAAAACCGTAATGGAGTAGTGAAATATTTTGAAGATCAGTTTGATAAAAAACAAGAAAAAAGTAAAAATTGAGACAAAATTTTAATTGGGTAGGATCAGAGAGGCTGAAGTAATGGAAGTATAAAACAAAGATAAAACCCTAATGGAAAATCTGAGTGAATTATTTGCCCTTAGAAAGAAGCTTGGAGTCTTCCCAGCAGAGTCTTCATGGATGGCTGACTCTGAGTAACTGTCTCTAGTCAAAGTATTGTTAAAGAAGGTTTTAGAGTAAATTGATGAAATGAGTAGTAATGTCTTGCCTGGGACTGCACTGTAATTGGGTTTTTTCTAAACCAAAAATATCAAGCTGCTGAACTGTTGAGCGCAGCATATAGTGTTCCTTAGATCTGCCCTGCCTCCAGAAGAGTGGTACATGATAAATGTTATCATTGTCTCCTAAAGAACTTCAGATTTAGTCAGATTTTTCTGTTCAGCGTAAGTGTTCTAGAGTATTCTCGCATAGATAAAGGAGTAAATTGTAGGTAGGGAGCAAATCTAAAAGTGAATTGTGTCTTGCATCAGTTAAAACACTGAGACTTCAAATTTGGCACGTACTGTATTGGATTTTGGAGAGGAAAATTCTTGTGGACAGATAAATAGGAATAAAACATGAGATTTTAGGCGAAGGTGAAATGGTGTTGCTAGTGAAAAGTTCAGTAAAGAGTTTGGGTGTCTAGAACACAGAATAATCAAGAAAAGGAGACTTTACAACGTTGTCTAACTACGTTCTTTTATTGAAATGCAGAGTTACAGAATCATAGAATGATGTGAGTGGAAAGGAGCCTTGGAGATCTACTTCCAACTCTCCTGCCATGGGCAAGGACACCTTCCACAAGATCAGGTTGCTCAAAGCCTTATCCTGCTTTGTCTTGAACAATTCCGGAGTTGGAACATTCATAACTTTTCTGGGAAGCCTGTGCCAGTGCCTTGCTACCCTCACAGTAAAGAATTTCTCCTAGTCTAAACCTGCCCTCTTTCAGTTGAAAGCCATTCTCCCTAGTCCTATAACTCCATACTCTGGTAAAAAGTCCCTTTCCAGCTCTCTTGTACCCCCCTTTTGTACTGGAAAGCTGCTGTCATGGAGAAGTAGTGTTGAAAAACTTCAGGCTGTATGGTGTCCTTAAATTTGACATGGTTATTAAGCTTATTCAAATATAAAGTTCTAATAGAACAAGAAATTTGAATGATTGGTCTTGCTAGTTGCATGTGATGACTTGTTCATTGTTCAGACAGATGAACCTACCCAATGCCCTCCCATGCCACAGCTATCCAGTCCTTATACTGAGCTGCTGCAGCAGGCTCAGATGGTCACAAGCATCCAATGGTTTACCAAAATGATGAGAGGGGGAAATACGTGCAATCCTGGTAGATGCTGTAGTGCTGGTATCCTCAAACCTGCTTTGTTTAAAATAGTAGAGTTCAACCCCGTAGATGTAAAAGGAGAATTTTGTCCATGTTTACATGAGTGAACTGGTTCATGAAGCAGTGGGTAGGAAGACAAGCTTCCCTACTCTTCAGTGAACCCAAGGTAACGAATTTCAGAATGGAGAAGAGAGAGCTTTAGGGAGACCTCATTGCAACCTTCCAGTACCTTAAGGGGGCTTATAAAAAGGAGGGAGAGAGGGTTTTCATACGGACAGATAGTGACAGCACAAGGGATGATGTTTTTAAACTGAAGGAGAATAGGTTTAGATTAGATGTCAGAAAGAAATTCTTTACTGAGGGGGTGGTGAGGCACAGGCACACGTTGTCCAGAGAAGTTGCTGATGCACATCCCTGGCAGTGTTCAAGGCCAGGCTGGATGGGGCTCTGAGCAACCTGGTCTTGTGAGTGACACCCCTGCCCATGGCACTGCTGCGCAAACTGGCTGAGAACAGTGAAGCTATTGTAGTTATGTCCTGTATATGTTTACGGTGTGAAATTGCTAATTTTTCTACCGGTGTTTAATCTTTAGCGTGTTTGGTATTTTCTTAGATGGCTGATGGGGGAGTGCTGGTGTTTACTGTATACTGCTGGTCTTCACTGGTACTTTTTTGCTCAGGGAGTTATTTGCCCTAACTCAAAAGGAACATGATCATGGCAGTGAAGGTCAGTAGCAAGGATAGGACATAGTAAGTATTTCAAAAGGCTAATTTTAGTTAGTGTGGGTGATCTTGCTGGACTGCCAGCAGTCATCCAGTCCTATTCTCCTTTGAATTACATTCTGATGGTACCTGTCTTTTCCACTGATAGTTGAATGAACCTAGGGAGATTGCCTTCAGTAGGCTAATATTCTTTTTCAGTCTTCTGGTCTTTCTTATCTAAGAGGTGTAGCAGCATTGTCAGGAATGTGTTCTGAGTGCCCAGTGTCTTTAAGGAGCCAAGATGCATACAGGCTGGTTTTGCTTTGCAGAATTTAGGCTATATATGCTAAGGAAACTCAGTAACACTCTACCACTTTGTTTCCTTTTTCCACAAGCCTGATTGGTCTTGTTACATTAAGCTCAGTCATATTCTGTCAGTCATGACTGATTTTGGCCAGAGAACTGGTATAGGTTATGTGTTCAGGTTGTGAATGTGATTATACGGGAATGAGATTGTCTAACCTGGATTTACTGCTGCCTTTGATCTGCACATATAAACACCTGGAGAGTCATTTCAGTGAAAACACCTGGAAAATCATTCTAGCGAAACTCCATGGGGAACTTGATATTTTGTACCTTAAGAATATCTCTTGTGGTTTATGACAAAGCTTTCTGTAAGGGGTATAAATAAAAAAAAGGGGGAAAAAAAGAGAGAACAAACCAACCAGACAAAAAAAAAAACCAACCGAAGCAAAACATCACAAAAAACGCGTGCATCCTCCTAGGAAAGATGAGTTATAAATTACGCACCGTTTTCCATGTCTTTTGATAAATAACTGCACTTTTTACCTAGAAACAGCTGATTCCAAAACAGAATACTACTTTCTTGACGTACAATTTTTTTTTTTTTTTACAGACTATGAGAAGACACAGAAATGAAGTTACAATTGAGTTGCGAAAGGTGAGCCTGCTTTTGTTTATCAACTGTGTTACTTTGCAATCAGTGTTCAGGTATCTTAGCTAAAAACTTTTCTGTAAGCTTTGCTTTATAGCCCCAAACATGCATAGAAAAGGTGTAAATCTGTTAAATAGTAACTGTGGCTTCTAATTTATTTTTCTTCTCCAATTTGTGAAGTTCAGTATAATGGAATAGTACTGCTTTACTCCAGTGTATCACTTCGAAATAATCCATATTCAGTTTCTGTACCAGTTAGTGCAGTGGAGCTGTCAGCTGTTCAAATGTTTAAAATCTCTGAATGGGAAAAGGGAGAGTTTTAGCGTTTAGAAAGTGAGTTTGTTCATTTATTTTGTTTTCTGAAAATTGCTTCCATGCTGTAAATGGAGTTAATTTGGGGGTCAGATTTTGGCTATATTGGGTAAATGTCCATATGGCTAGGAAAATCATGAGTGTGAGAGCTGATCTGGTTTACTGCTCTGCCTAATTAGAGCATTTGTTACACCCTCGCCCTTCATAACTCTTCCAACAGCCTTTCTAGGCACCTCAGACTGGCTCCTGAAGGATTTTTTACAAACTAAGAGAAAGGGCAAACTTCAGTTTGCTTTTGGGTACCTTTAGTGTATTTGAGGACTTCATACTGATCCCTTTAGCTTTATCCTGTTAAAACATCTTCAGTTCTTCACCCTTTTCTTAAACATTATCTTTCCTAGATTTGACTTATTACTGCTCCTCAGATCCAAATTGCCTGTATTTTTCTGGAAAGTGTGGAAATCTGAAAGGATGCAGGCTGCAGCTGAGTTTTGAATGGAATTGTGAAAAACTGTTCCTAACACAGTATTCCCCTTTATATTAAGTATGTTGTCGACAGGCACACAGTCTGTGTATGCTTTGTACACTTCTTAGAGTACCACAAAGCAGATGTAGTTGTTTGCTCTGTTTGCATAGTTAAATAAATGCAGATACTAAGTTTTTTACATTTGACTTCTGTCTTCTGAATTATATCTGCTTTTTCCAGGCTTTCCCATTCTGTTCCCCAGTATGTTTCAGGGCCTCTCCAGCTTGGTATAACCTGTATTTTCTACTATTTTCATTAACAACCTGATAAGTGTTTGGTTTGAATATTCTCAGTATAGCCCAAGCTCCTTTTGGTCTCCCATTTGAGGCTTATCTTCAGTTTGCCAGTTGGATTCTTGACAGTTTGAGTGGTGCTTGCATAGGAGTGCACACCCACCGAATTCCATCTTTTTTTTTTATTATTTGCAAACTGAGAAGACAAAATCCTTGCTAAAAATCAAAGTGAAGGGTTTGTAAATAGAAACTATGTTGATAGAAATCAGCTTGACTTGTTTTTGAAAAATTTTGTCTGCACTTATCACCTGATTGTGTAGGAGCAACCAAAAAACACTTGTACTAGTATTTTCCTGGGGTCCTTCTGTTCCTCTTGGAAAAAGGGATTTTGTTTTTTCAGGTCTTACAGAAAGACTTCTCTATCTCATTACAATATAAACAATAAATACTTCTAAGATTCATCCTGAGACTAT
Source organism: Donacobius atricapilla (assembly GCA_013397315.1). Taxonomy (NCBI): domain Eukaryota; kingdom Metazoa; phylum Chordata; class Aves; order Passeriformes; family Mimidae; genus Donacobius; species Donacobius atricapilla. The sequence continues at coordinate 318,044 of WBMY01006852.1, forward strand.
AATAATTAGAGAAATCTAATTTGACCCAGATGACTGGAAAATGATCAGCAATGGAAGTTTATGCTGACATGTTAGAGACCCTCTTTGTTCAGAACTGTTGTAAAACTTGCTGTATAACTGTGAAATCTGTACTGGGAAGAGTCATTCATACAGCTTGGGCAGCCTGTGCCTGCTAGCAAAGCAAACCTGTAAAAGATGGCTTAACTAATGCAGCATATCCTTATATAGTTCATTAAATTGAGGTGGAATGTGAGTATTCCGCTGCAATCTTTGGAGAGAACTTTGCAGTGCAAAATGAGAACTTTAATTTTAAATTAATTCTTATGATTGCTTTTTATAACAGGACACAATTTCAAGGCCAGTTTATTACAGAAGCATGGTGGGGAGCAAGTCAGACACTTAAGGCAAGGGATTGTCCTGTGTGGAAGGAATCCAGCATGTGCCAGTAATATGTGAGTGAAAAAGAGGAGGAAGCCTATGAGCTGCCAGTGACTTTTCACTAAAAACTGTACATGCAAAGATCAGTTACACATTTAGAGAAGCCTGAGCACTAGATGTAGGTCAGACTGTAAATCAAGAGTGAACAGCACTCTTAAATGTGGGAATTGGTGTTCTTCTGGAGTTTTGGTTAAACATCTTCACTGCAGAGACCAGAAAAAAATCTGCTTTAATAATAAATTCAGTGTGTGTCAACTCAGCTGGTGCCGCTGGATTTCCTGTGGAAACTCTGTGGCAGATGAGATTCTGTACTGTTGCTTCTGGTGCAGAATTGAGACTGAAATGCTAAGGGATATGTTTTATCAAGTTCCAGCAGTGGAAAGGAAAAGCTGTAATATCATTGCTTCAGTCTTAGTTAACACTGCTGTTCTAGCATGAGTATGCCAAATTCAGGAAATTTTTGGCATGACCTTCGTAATCTACCAGCGCTTCTTCAAAGGAAAATGGTGTCTTCTCTTCATCCCAGCTACCCAGATGCTGCATGTACACCTGGCTTTGAAGAAAAGAGGTGAATAGAGTGTATTCTTGATCAATACAGTTGAAGCACTACATAGTCATGGGTTTGTCTTTTGAATCAATGTGAATATAAATATTAAATTAATGGATATGATGGAATTGCTCACATCTCTGTTTAGTAAGATGGAATAAATAAAAAAAATCGTGGCTTTGAACAGATATAAACAATTTCTGCATGCATCAGTGTGATGTGTTTATTCTCATGAAATTACAGACATCAAGGTGCATTTGCCACACATTCTGTGTTTCAAGACTCTGTTATCTCTATTTGCTATCTTCACACCACAGCTCTTACTCAGGAAGAAACAATTTTCCCTGTTTTTTATTTCCCAATCATTTATTATTTGTTTTGGAATTTAATTAACAAAGATTAACAAAGCTATCTGACATGGAAAGATAGCAGTAGTCTGTTAGATTCCAGGTTGAGGCATGGGTCGGCATCATGAGCCGGTCAGATGACACTCCTCATGGTCAGGTGCTCTTTTACAGATTCCATATTGGCTTTGTGTTCTATGCATTTTGAGAATGGTCTACTACATTTCTGGAAAGGTAATCTTGGTCTCTGATTATATTGTTTGTACAGCAACAGGTCTGAGAGCTTAAACAATAGCCATCTCCCTTTCCTGACAGATAACTGTGTCAGTTTTGACACTGTCAGTATCAGGTGATGGAAACTGCGTCAGGATTTAGAATATAAAACTTTCCAGTGCAGTGTCTTGGTGAACTCTGATTTAGAGTGTTTATCACTTGGTTTCAGCATCCCAGAAACCTGAAGGCTGTTCTGTTAGGAACAGGGACCCTGGAATTAGTTGGCTTAGTCTGTTAGTCTCAATCTAAAGGGGCATATGGTGGATGAGCAATGGGTAGGATTCAGTTTAAGGTTCTATATCTAAATGAATCCCGTAACTCCATTGCTCTGAGACATCGTTTGATTCTGGGTGTTTAGCTTTCTCTGAGGATGAAGTTTGACTTGGGCCACTTGTGTGCCTACAGAAAGGTAGTCCTTAGCCAGGTCAGGGATATGGTCATTGAGTTAGATGTCACCCTTCAAAGGAAGCCTTAGCACTCCTAACCTCAGCAGAAACACAGGATACTGTTTTGCTAGCTGGAATCCTGAGAACTTCCATGATCTCTCACGAGGTTTATTTTTGGCTTTCTTGGCAAACTCAGCTGCCCCTGAGAGCTCATAGACATGAGCTCATGAAAGCTCTAATTGCCAATTATGTTTGGTACAAGGCAAAGCAATTATTTCCTAAATAAGTGGTGGATTAAAGAGTCATGGGCATAGGTCTTTTTTTACCTCTTTCCTTGGCATACTGTCCTTGTTTCTACTCTGATCTTTCTTAAATAAGATTGCTTAGGTCCATGATAGCTGCTAAATAAAGTAGAAGACTCCTTGAAGAAAGGAATCTGTCTTCGTGTTGTTGGGAGTGCTAGGCTGGAAAAATATTTTTTCTGATTCTCAGTAAGTCTGAAAAACCAAAAGAAAAAGAAAATACTTAGTTTCAGGATAGTAAAGCTTATATCAGTTAAGTGTCTTTTCCAGTTCAGTGTGTATGTATAGCTTTTCATTCACTGTAAAGAACATATTTTAGTATACCATATAAGTCTACCAGTTTGAATAATGACTACAATGACAGGGACACTGTGGCACCATTAGTATGTTCTTCTGGAGGCTTCCCTATCAAGTGTTAGTAGCACAGATTCTTGGAAAAGAATTTCCATTTACCCTGCCTGAACTGATTCATTCAAACAAAACAAGAGGCAAATTACATTCTTAATGGTTTCTTTTAGAGGCTTAGTTGAAAAGGGCTGTGGAGAAATTCTTTGGAGGCTTGCTTGCATCCATTTTGGTGAGATCTTGCTGTTCCCTGACTTAAGAGGTCTCAATCTTTGCAATCCATGCTTAGAGTGTAGGCTGTACACTGTTGTCTACTTATATTTGGGCAATGTGCTCCTCTTCTTAGACAGATGAGGAACCAAACAGGAACATTATGATTGCTCTCTGTTGTGAAAGGTGAATTAACAGAACTCAGATGTAGGAAAGTTGCCTGCATCTTCTAACTGTGTATCTGTAGCTGTATGCTTTATCCGAAGAAGAATCTTGGAATCTGACGTGGAATCAGTGGTTGCTTAAAAGGGATGTCCAGAAAACCTGAATCTACCTCCATCACTGGCTTGAACCCTTAAGTATTTCCTTGAATGTAATTACAGGGGCAAGAGCTGCATGTCGTCATCTGTGAGTGTATCTAATACTGGCTCCAGTTTCTAGTGCCGAAATGTACTGGAAGTTCTACTTTTTGTCCTCAGAAGACTCAAAAGTAATTATCCTAACTTTCATGCTGCAAGAACTTCTACTGGCTGCTGAGCTCCTAAAGTTTCCTGTGACCCGAAGAAACACTTTGTAACGGTATTTGCTAGCTGCAAGCAAAGGTTTTCTTGTTAATTTCTTTTCCCTTTTAATCTTGAAGCCTCACAACGGCTGACGCTCCTCACAGAGCTTTTCTGCATGTCAGGGCTGAAAAATACATAGAAATTCATATTTGACACCTTTCACACTTCCATTAGAGCATCCCATGGCCATGTCCCCTAGAGCTAAGTGCAGTGCAGCACAGAGCTTTTTGGACGTTTCCTTTACCCACAAGGACTCTTCTGTTAGATCATGGTTTTGAACATATGAAACTTGCTTGCATTGCTCTATATATTTTTTAACCCTGTGCCCATCGTCCAAGAAGATAAACAAAACCAGTACCAGGATCTGCCGGACTTGAATACTTACTGTTCATGTAGCTTGACCATCCCACTGTCGGTGATGCAAAGGATGGGCATCTGTCATAAAAACTGGACAAGAAAGTGCCCTCCTGCTATTATTACTGTTATCTATTCATTTGGCATGTTTACCAATGCCTTCTGTTTGTACAGAAACCTTTGGAGGCTGCTGTCGTGGGATCTCTACCAGAATGCTGGCAATGCTTATAACCAGCAGTCAGCACCTGTTTATGAACTTCCGTATTTACATAGCGCACATGGTTCAGACAGTGTTGAGGATCTTCCCTTTAGAAGGAGGCCTGCTAAGTTTTGTTTCTGATGAGGTTTTACCCTTCATCAGACATTCCACTCTGATGGAGCCTCTGGTACCTCTACCTTTGGTAGGGCTCTCTCACCAGGCTTTGAACAGGACAGCTGTATCCAGGTATGTTCATTTGTCTTTGTTTTCACCACAGGAGCCTGCGGAAGAGGCCGGTGCTTTGATTTAGGCAAAATCTTTTGGAGTTTACTAAAATATGTTAAAATACAAGCATTTAAAGCCATGGCATGCTGCAAATCATCTTTTACGTAGGAGCATGATTGGCCTGTCAAATTACTGGAGAGAGCAGTTTAGCTTTCCAGGGATTGGACACTTGCAGATGGACAGAGCTATTTTCAAATAGCCTTAGAGACACTGTTTAGGACTGAAAGGCTTCATGAACACTTTGACTTTATAAGAAATGCTAATTAGAATAGAAACTTTTAGTACTTCTCAGTAAGTACTAGCCTCTCTGCCTCAGGCTGCTGTGGAAGCTCCTCTGTATTGGTTCTGACAGTTGTTTTTCAACTCATCCACCTGCAAACAGTGAGTAGCTACAGCAACATTCTTGCTCCTTCTCTCTTTCCTTGGCTGAGGTAGTTTTTTCTGGAGCCCATCACACCATATGGCTGATGGCCTGAAGACATTGCCTGCACTCACAGAAATTGCAGCGTCACTGTGTGGTCAGTTATGTCCTGTGGAGTTTCTTGCTCTCTCTTAAGGGGGTGTAATATTTTGGCCTTAAAATATGAACTGTTACTCGTACTTATTTTGATTAAGGTTAACAGTAGGAGGCATTCTCTGAGGTATGCTCATGGTGCTGAAGGATTGGATAGTTGTGTGTGCAGGTATGGAAGGCTTACTGGAACAGGAGAGAACCAGGCTCTTGTTCAGTTCAGTGTCTAGTGTGGGAAAACCAGGTAAATGCATTACAGTACATCACATTTTTGTGGTGAACCCATCAGTTCATGTGTTCCTGCCTGATGCAGTTTGTCTGCATAACACGACTTTATTGGTGTTTAACTGCCTGCTCCTTTCCATCTTCCTTCTCTCCAGATCCACTTGCCAACAGACTGCCTGTGGTGCTTGTCTGTCTGGATGTGATCCATGTATGCAGCCGTTACTGCACGGCTCTGGAGAGGCTGCCACAGCCAGTCTAGGTGGTCTTGTGCACTCTTTGAAAATCTAGTTTCTCTACTTAAAACTTGACTAGAATTAAACTATGCTAAGTCTGTGGGACACTGTCTTCTGCAATAAAGGGTTATTCTCATTCTTGTTTGTTGTTCTATCTTTGTCTTACCTGAAAAAAAAAAATATATTGTTTAGGAGGATTTCAAACTTGTTTTAAGATGTCTTAAAGGTAAGCAAGTCTCAGAAATTTTGGACCTGGAATTGCTGTTTTTTTATAACATAAAATAAAATATTGGGAACCCTCTTTCACGTTATTCTATTTAGAGGCTTTTTTACGTATTAAAAACAAGGTGTGGTATAATAAAATATCATTAATGACTACTGTGTTTATCAGATAATTGGGGACTGAAAAACCTGCTAGTATAGTAGATTTCTTCTAGATGTTAGAGCTAACTCTTACTCTTTTTCAACGTTTTGCATCATTAAAGAATTAAATCTTAATGAGATAATAAACAAACCAAAACCAAACATAAAAAAGTGTTCAGATATATATGCTGCATCATTATCTTCCATTGTCCCTTGTCTTTGTATCTCTAGATATACCAAACGAAATATTAAGTCTAAAATGTAGAACAGACCATTTCATAGTTTTGGTATAATACTTTTAATACATTTTAAATTTGTAAAAAAAGTGTAAACAATTGATGATTTGTTTTCTTTCTTTTTAAATTACTGTTGTATGTCTTCAAATTCATCATATTGGGAATGTTAAAATGAAATGTTAAATAGGTATTTTACCACGGAAAAGATAGTTTTATTCTTTTGCAATTCCTTAGAGGAGCTAAGACTGGAGCGTGTCTTGTTTTAAGTCAGAAATTAGGCTAACAGCGTGAGTGGAAAATACTGCAAGTGCCAGTGTGCATGGAGCATGGTGCCTTACACAGAAAATGCAAATAAATGTGACCAGGGACCTTCAAAACAGGTTTAGCTGAAAAATAATCTTACACTGAAAAAGAATTTCTGTATGTGTGGCTAAATGTTAATGTCATGCAGAGCTATGAATATTGTGAATGCCTGTTAGAAAACTGATCCCCAGACTGTAAGTTTCAATTAATTCAAATGTCATGGATTGTCATAGATCTGTCTGATTAGCAAGCTGCCAGATTCTTACAGCTAAAATACTGCAAATTCTCTTTGCAGTTACAAATGCCTTTTAAAAAAGGCAACCTTATCTATACTTACATGTTGAAAGGGTCCATTGTGTATCACCACCCTTTACTAATAAGTATTAAAAGTGGCTTTATTTTTTGTCATTTCTTTACAGAACAAAAGAGATGAACATCTTTTGAAAAAAAGAAATGTTCCTCAAGAGGAAAGCTTAGAAGATTCTGATGTTGATGCTGACTTCAAAGCAGTAAGTTCCTTGATTCTGGAATTACTTTTAAAACTTTGGGATGTCTTTAAACAGTGTATTCTGTTATCCTGCAGTTATTTGAAAGCAAATTTATGAACTTGTATGCTGTTAAAATAAGTTTGCTTGTACTAAGTGTTAAAGTCAGCTATAATTTATCAGCAAAATTAATAAGACTTTTTTTTTTTACTTTTCAAGCAAAATGTAACACTAGAAGCTATACTTCAGGTATGTTACATATAACTTTTTTTTTTTAACCTGAGGGGTGTGTTCTGTGCATTTTTAATTTTTACTGGGTTTTTAAATGATTTTTTTCAGAATGCCACAAGTGACAACCCCGTGATCCAACTGAGTGCTGTCCAAGCTGCAAGGTAAAGATAAATAAAGATACAGAAACATAATTTATACATATGTTTTTGTTATGAAAATTACTTACTTTTACTTTTGATTTCACAGAAAACTCCTATCCAGTGACAGAAATCCACCTATTGATGACTTAATAAAATCTGGAATTTTACCAATTCTGGTAAAATGCCTAGAAAGGGATGATAAGTAAGTATTTTAAAAGTCTTCACTGTTACTGGAAATTTATGTTAAAGAGAAATCATTTTTTGAAATGAACCTGAGGATTCCAGCACCATATAATCTGACACAGTGAATCACGTTCCATGATAATAAATCACAAATTTTCCAGGAGTATTTCTTCTGCCACTGAAATGTCATTTAATTTTTTAGAGCTTGTTTGAGCATATCCAGCTGATGGAGAAAACCTTACTACATTTCTCATTGGCTTTTAATATTTCAGCCTTTTACCAGCTGGTTTTAAGAAACCTGCCACAGACTTGTTGTGTGTGTTTGTGTGAAGGCAGAGAACATGGCTGGTTGTGAACAGGTGTCTCTTCCAAAATACATTTGTCTTTTTCATTAAGATTATTAGCTTCAGTGTCTGGTTTCTTCTCACTGCAAGGTGTATTTCCTTCTGGCTCTCTGCTGCTCTCTTCTGTGATGGTAGAACATGGTGAGCATGCTCTCTGAGTCTTGATTGGACAACAGCTTCAGTAAAGAAGGGAGCATATAGCACTGAGCATATAGCTGCAAGCATTTAATGACATGAAAGAAACAAAACATGCCATATTCAACAAATTTTGAGTCCCTGATTCAGATAGATAGGGATTAACACAGTTGAGGTAAATATTTTTGGCTGTCTTTGATCTCAGGCAGACATGAATGTATTTATAGTATCTTTTTTTCAATGTTATTTCTGCAGCTATGAGAGCTAGGAACTTCAAAAATATGGTTTGGTATTTTCAATATATTTTGATGGCTGCAAAACTACGAACTGCAAGTAGGGGTTTTTTTTCTAGCTTGTTTAACAAAACAGTTGCTTAGAAGGCAGCTGACAATAACATTCAAATCAGGAAAGCATTTTAAAATGGGTCACGAATGCTTGTCTGCTCTAGAAGTAGATGGTTCAGTGCTTTGAAAATTCTTTTAATTTGAACCTTCTGCTAGTTTTTGTATGATTTCCCCTTGTAAATGTTTAATAAGTCTTTCAAAATTGAACTCAACGTTTTTTAAGCAGTCCTTTTAATCGTGATTGCCATATAATATTTAGGAGAGTTAAACTCTGAAAAGACTTTGCATAACAAATTATTAAAGCTGTTTATCATGTTATATTTGAAAGCTTATCACGAGAGAAAGAAAAAAGGGACTAACCTAAAACTAGAGTTTTAATGCATTTGATCCTAAAATTTAAAGATTTATAGGTAACTGCTGACATGTACAACTTGTTTTTACCTCCTGTTTAATTCTGCAATCACATGCCCAGTAAAACCTCAAATTGCTTTGGAAATTAACACACGAAGTTTAAAAGAAGCAGGTACTCATGACTGTATATAAAACATGACTAATAAAGACACAAAACTCACGGAAATGAAACAGTCACCTAACAGTAAATATTCTCTGTTCTTCCTAAATCCAGACAGTTAAGAGTTGTGCTAATGACAGTGGGCTATAAACTCTTTGGTAGCTTGTAGAACTCTTGACTTCTAGTATTTGCTTGAACAGCAGTTTTCATGCAAACTGTTTTACTAAACTACTGTTGGCATAGACAACAGTTGACAGACATCTTGGAAGAGATGTTCTCCCAGCATTCATGACATTTCTAACTATTTTTATCAGTGTTCAATAAGTCAGGTGTGATGCTGTCTTTTCAAACTGATTCTAGATCTTTCCCATGTCTGTATCCAAGTATACCAGCTTGCACTTGGTCTGGAATGCAATGTTGGAAGAATCAGGTTTAATGGGCTGTTTGGATCTTTTTGTTGTTGTTACTAATATTAATTCAGAGTGATGGATGGTTTACAAAAGGTCACAGAATGCAAGATCTCTCTTTCCTTACAGCTCTTCCCCTGAAAAGTCCAGGCTTAAATGTTGGGGTTTTTTTAAATTTTAGCCCAGTGGTACTGCCTAAATGTAGAGTATTTTAGATGGATACAGCTAGTAATATTGAAATGAACCATAAAATAGTCTTCAGATCATGTTTCAACTTACTAGTATAAAATTATTTCATTGCAGTCCTTCATTGCAATTTGAAGCTGCATGGGCATTGACTAACATAGCATCAGGCACCTCTGCACAGACTCAAGCTGTTGTACAGTCGAGTAAGTATTACAGCTTTAGGGTTTTGGGGGAGGAGGCAGTGGGGGTGGGTATTGTGGGAAAAAGAAAGTATTTGGATAATGAATGCCATTTCTTATCAATACCATTAAAGTATTAAATACCTGTTTGTCCTAAAGATTTATCGAAGATTTCAGAAAGATTTCTACATTTGCTCTGAAACATTAATCTGCTTGTCACTAACAATTAATGTTAAGGATCCCAGACAGGATTTTCCCATAAAGAAGATAGGGAATGACAGATGATACAATAACGATGACAAAAATCTAAGTCCATTCTCATTCTTGGTTTGATTTCTGAAATCATGTATCATTAATTGCTCTGTCGCTAACACTTAAGTTAGGAATTAATTCTTTCTGCCTCAAAGGTGTGTTCATAAATACTATTAAGGATGTTAAATATGTAGAGTTATGTAAGGTTGCACATTTAAATACATTGTTAAGAAAATTACTGTCCTTTCCTTGTCTATATGGTTAGTATCTCCTGTACACATGAGTTTGTTGTGCTGCTTTCATTTCTTGTTTAACTAAACAGTGAGAAAAGAAAGAAACTCTAAAGTCAATTGAAGATAAATTAATCAAATAATTTTTCCAGGATTATGTCTATAGCTTTTATGGATCAACATACTTATCTTAAAACAATCACCTTTATGCTAAATACAATATCTTGTCATTAAACAGTAGATTATAGATAAGCAAATATATAGTAAACTGTTTTGACTTACTCATATTCTCATTTTTACATGGGAAAATGGTGACTTAGTTATTTCATTTTTTTTTAAGTGCATGAACCTGCCTTTCAAATGAAAATGCTGATTTTTATGTTTTCATGGCTAATAAAAGAACTGAAAAATCATTAGATTCTGTATAGTTAAGATATTGGAGCAACAGAATTATTATTAGTAGTAGTAGCAGTATTAGTATTGACCAAAATAAGACTTGGATAAAATGATCTGACCAAAATGAGCTTTGGATAAAAATACAAAAGCTTTTAAAAAAAAGAAAATCAGTATCTTTAATTTGTTTCAAAAATTCCTGATGTGAGTTGGAAGCCTCTGTTTTTAGACTGCTTTTCTGGTGTCAAAGTACTTTTGAAAATCTACTCCCAAGTTTTTTCTTCTTTCTCAACTTGTTCATTGCTTAGTCATTGTTTTCTTTCTTTTTCATGTCCCACTGTGTTGTCCTGTTTGAGTGAAGCTAACAGAAAGGATGTTTATAGTACTAGCTTTGCAGGAAAAAATCTCAAAGTAAAAATTACAAGTAGAATAATGTACAGCACAACTAAAATCATTGTTATCTGAACAATTGCTAGAAGTTCAAGTTGGGACATGTTTCTCCAAAGATCTGTTTAGTTAATGCTTGAAAAGAAGAAAATTTGCTAAATTACTTCAGAGAATCAAAAAGCATTTTACTCATGAAGTCTTGCTGCTTTCACTGGGAGATGACCAAGGGAAAACAGTCTCCCAGCTCTTCTCTCTTTGGATAAGGAAGGACTTGAGGAAACAAAGCAATAAACTCTTGCAGCTGCTGAAGAGGCTGTTGCAGCCTTAATACAAAAGAAGGTAGCCTCCTGCAATCAGGAGGGACAGATGGTACTTGGAAGGCCCAGTAAAAGAGGAGAAGTACTAAATGCACAGAAGAGCTCTTGGCAGGAGCCAGTTTGGAGCAGGAGTAATTAATTTTTTGAGAACAGTAGGTCAGATAACCTCAACTTGTGCTCTCTCAGGTTGTCCTCCTGCCTGAGTGCTATTGTGAAAGAACTTTATTCCTGGTTTTGAAAGCATACTAGAATTGTAGTGTAATATAAACTACATAGTTGACCCTCTTCTCTGAAAAATGTTGGATGCATATATGGCTGAATTGTAATCTCAGTAATTGCTGAGAAGAAGCTGAAATATTCCACTTGAGCTAATGAAAGTGGGATGATTATTACAGTAGTGAGTGTTCTTAAACAAGTGTGTTGCTCTCCCTGCTTCTCAGTTACAGGCAATGGCTGAATCACTCATCTGGGGTGCGGAAGGAATTTTAGGTTGTCTTTATTCTTCATCGCTCTGTATTTTTCAGGAAAATACATCAGAGTTTTGGCTTATTATCACTTTACATTATCAACACACTATTGATTCACAGTTGCTCACAATCTGTGTTGCGCTTTTTAAAAATTTGTGAAGCTATTTCTGCAAGAAAATATACTCTTTAACAATATATAAATTTATCTAGTTTATTCAGGCTATAGGATGAGTATGATCATATATAGATTTAAAGAATTGCTGCAAGAATTACTCTTTCAAACAGTGTGGGTTGTCTGAAGGAAAACAGTGCAAGGGAATAGTAGAGGGATGATTTCTTAGCTCTATCAAATATATTTAATTCCACAGAGAATATCTAAAATCAGTACCACTTCCTTAATTTGGTATGTTGCTGGCATTATATAAGAGCAAATTAAAAGGTGTCTTGGGACTGGCAGATGGATGTAAATCTTCACTGCATATGGCAACTAACTATAGCCACCTCTTGGGAGGAAGCTATTTTCTTGAAGTTGAGATATGAAGCATGGTTGCACAAGTAGGCATGTCATTCTGCTTGGTATGTGTTGTGATCCTGGATAACTGGAAAATCTGAATTACCGGGACATGAAACCTCACACCTTCATACTGGAGGGTCTGCCTATCGCTTTTTGAAATATGGGGAAATGTTTAAATGTGAGGAGCATTGTTGATTAATAATTCTGTTCTCAAGTCTGTTTTTCCCTTCTCTCTCTATATATAGAAATGTTCAACTCAGGTGTTGTACACCCTTCATGGTAGAAATATGTATAAGGCATGGTGGAAAATTTGTTGTAAATCAATGAAAATGTTGCTCATATACCAAGATCCAGTATTAAACAAATCCAATCTTTGCATTCTGCAGATGCAGTACCCCTCTTCTTGAGACTACTTCATTCACCACATCAGAATGTTTGTGAGCAAGCTGTCTGGGCTCTTGGAAATATTATAGGTACTTGTTGTTTTAATGATTTGAATTCAGGGAGCATTTCATTTTAGAACTTGACTTTTTGAACATTGGCATTATCATAAGAGACTATGTTTCCTCTGAATTCTGTGTCTTGATAAAACTTTTTAAAAAGTATATAAGATGACCAGAATTACATATGTACCTGCTGATTTTTTTCTAAATAATAGTATCACTTGCTGTGCAAAATATTAACAGGATAAATTTTGTGTTTCCTAAAATATACATACATAACTTTACGTATGTATATTTAATTAAATATGACCTTTTTGTAGTAGACTATTGGTGAGGAAACATAGAATTTCAGTATCCCAACATGTCATTGCATACATTTCAAGATTTTCCATTTTTAATGTAATTTCTTTTGCAACAATTTTCATTTCTGTAGGTGATGGTCCTCAGTGTAGAGATTATGTCATATCACTGGGAGTTGTCAAACCTCTTCTGTCCTTCATCAATCCCTCCATTCCCATCACCTTCCTTCGGAACGTCACATGGGTCATTGTAAATCTCTGCAGGAATAAGGACCCCCCACCGCCTATGGAGACAGTTCAGGAGGTAAATAAAGAATTATGAGACAGATAATGTTTTATACTCTGGGCTGGAGGCCAAATATTTTACATTGTCATACTATGAATTTTTGCATGTCTTCTGTCACTGCACGTGTTGTGCCCCTTTACCATTTGTTAGATGAAATAATTTGACCAATTTGGTGGTTCTTGCTACAGCTGTAATAAAGGTATTTGTAACACCTGAAACTGAGTAAGACTATAGTGATCAGCTATACAACAAAAAATTAACGCACTAGAAAGCATTTAAAAACTCAGCATTACATGTTTTCACTAAAAAAAATGCTACAATGTGATTTTGTACATAGAAGAATTCAAATGTAATTATTTTCAGCAAGAAGTGTAAGTAAACTGTGGCATGTAGTGTGGTTTGTGTTTTGACTCAGTGTGCACATGCAGTCAATGCCAAGTCCCAACCTGAGCAGAAATCCTGAAAATCCTTTTAAACTGGTAAACAGAGCAAATGCTGGGTTGATAGGGTCAACACAGCTAGTAAAATGGAGCTATTTGTGTAGAACTGTAATTGTAAGTAAAGTTCTTGATTTTAAGATAAATTCAAAAGTGAAGATACAGTTTATGAAGCCATGTGAAGTATATTACTGTTAACAACTTTAATGGAATTTTAGAAATGAAGCAGAGAAACTTTTACAAATAATGCTTTACTAAACAAAATACTCTGTTCAAAGTAGTTTTATCACATTTCAGTTTTATATTTTCTCCGTATGTGATTATAAAAAAATTAAACTTTAATCCAAGAGGTTTATATATTGATATTAGGCTAACAATATTTATTATGTGTGATAACAAAGATTTTAAAATAGCAGCAGGGTGTCTTATCTCTGTTATTTGCTTGTTTTCCTTCAAAATACAGTCTACATTCTGCATCTGGAATATAGTACTGTCTCATATCTTCACAAATTTGAAATGCAGATAATACAGATATTTTTATACATACTTTGAGGGAATGACCGGCTGCTGGAAAGTGTGTGATTACAATACACTAAAGCAGACTCAAGCTAAGCTTTGTGATTGCAATCCTTGGATTCATAATTTTACCACCAATTTTATTCTACTGTAATGACTGATGAACTTCTTTTCAGATTTTGCCAGCACTGTGTGTTCTCATTTACCATACAGATATAAACGTAAGTAATTTCTGAAGTTTTAGATATTTAGATTCTTTGTTTTCTCTTGAAAGATAATGCTGCAGGATTGTGTTAAAGTAGTAAACTTGGCTTTGTGTGTTAATTTATGTATAATTAAGTCCTAAATGCATAATTAAATATGAAGACTAATGTGATTGTAGTCATTCAAAGCGTGAAAAAGAAAGTGCAAATACCATTTCTGAAATACCTCTTGTAAAAGATGGCATTTTGGTACTGTACACGTGAAATGGCTTTTAAAAATCTTATCTTGAATTTAGCACTAGAAAATTAAAGTGCCAGCTTTACCATCAGCACCATGTTAATTCTGCCCCCAATGTATAAGTTTGCACAGGTGATATGTAATATGTGTAAAAAAAAAAACCCGTGTAATTCTATAGATCAGTCAAATATTGTGATCATAAGGGTAAACCTGACTTCTGTAACCTGTTGGGTGCCTAACTTTGCCAACATTTAATTAAAGAAATCACATATGAAAATACATTTAAACAAACAGCAATAAACTATTGTTTTGTGGCACCTTTGACAACCTTCATGTTTTTAATACTAAACCTTCAGTACATCTCTCATTCCTGATTCATAAGTTTACCTGTACTTTTCCAAGTAATGTCCTAGGGAGTGGATTTACCTCATGAAGCCTTATATATTGGGACTTCAGAACAAAGATCTGTGTAACTAAGGGATATTGAGCTGCTTTTCTCCTCCTTCTGTCAGGACTTTGTAACCCCTATAGTGATCCTTTAGTTTAGGGAAGAAGGAATTGAACCCTTGGTTTGGGGATAAAATAAAGCATAAGACCGGTGGTACTGTCATTTGTTAGTTCAGCGCTGTAGTAGCGGTGTTTCTGCTGCTTTTTTAATGGTGAAGTGGGCTTGTCTCCACAAAATATTTGTACAGTTTAGGCTGGGATTTTGCCAGGGTTTTCCCAGTGTAATGTGAGTGGGAGACAGCACATGGTGACTTTTCAATGAGTAATTTGGACAAAGCTGAACAGAATTCATTGCGAAACCAAATATACTTCTAACCTGTAGGCTCTTTTTCCCTGCCCAATTTTAAAACTTGCACGCAATGATTGTATGATAGCTTATTGATGCAGGTATGAGACTGTGATGCCAGGTTTTGACTGATCTCAATTAAGGTGTCCGTCATTTTGATCCTGAGAGTCAGGTGCTAGTTTGGAGGTACCAGTCTGGTCCCAGCCTCTCCATACTGGAGCAGAAAACCTATCTTTGGAGATGAGTCAGTGATGCAGGTAGGTCAGCCCACAGTACTGTGAGCGCTTCTGGCGGCTGCTGCTCTCGTCACCAACAGCGCTGTGGGGCAGCAAACTGGTGAGGCTCCATCTCTCCCTGCTTCTGCTGCCATAGTGGCTCCACTGCAGCACGTTCTGCTGTCTCTGCGGCACAGGAGGCGAGGGCAGCAGCAGGCTGTGGCAGGAGAGCCTTTGGGCTGTGCTGGCTGGCATCCGGAGCTGAGTGGCAGCAGCCTGTGGGTCAGGACTGTAAATCCCTTCCTGTGTTCTAGTACTGCAATATTCAGCTGTTCTCATAGCTGGAATTTTTAAATGGGTATGTGTTTTAAAAGCAGGCTAGATCTAGGTACCTCAACAGATTATGTCGTTAGTGGGGTCCAGATTTCTTTTCCTGCAGTTCCTAGTATCATCTCTATGTGATGTGATATCCCTCTCTGCTGGCTTTGTTTCTGCTTCAGGTACTACCTTTCAATGACTAACTTTGGTAGTTGTCTATTTTTGAGGGCTTTCTAATCATCCTTACCAAGTCATCAGTGACCTTTTTTTAAGATTCTCAGATGGCCCTGCATGATAGGCATTTCTCTGTGGGTTTTGCTTTGCTTGAACACTTCAACAGTTGCCACATTACAATAGTTTCTAGTCCTTTAGTTGGTATAAGAACTCCTTTCCTTCGCTGTTTTTTTTATTATTAATATGAAGGCAGAAAATGGCATACATGTTTGCCATTTCACTTCAGAACTACACCATAGTTTAGAAATGCTAAGGTGTCAGATGGATTGGATTAGAGACTTAAGGGAATTTATGTATTCCATAATCATAAGATAGCGCAGCTAACAAATTACACCTATGCTAAGGAGGCTGTATTGGTATTTTCTTCAGAAAGCTACCAGCACAACTACTTACCTGAGCTGGTTGTCTATCTTGGAAATGCAAATCAAGCCCAACAGTTTACCTTTGTGACAGTATGCTGTCACTTTATGCACCAAAATGTGGTATTTAATTAAAAAGGAATTTTAGAGGACATACAGAAATTACTCTGATGGAACAAATGGCCCTGGTTTTCATAGTTCTACCTAATAATCTACCATTACTGATTAGGTCTCATCACAATCATGTTTTAGTTTTTCCTATAACTAAATTGCATGTTTTCCCCTATCCACCCCCAGATAAGTAGAATGTTGTTCACTAAATTAAGCCTTCATTATATGGATTTTTCTGTTCAACATGTAAATCATGTTCTCTCCAATTTGTAGATTCTTGTGGACACTGTTTGGGCTTTGTCCTACTTAACAGATGGTGGAAATGAACAGATACAAATGGTGATTGATTCGGGAGTTGTACCTTTTCTAGTTCCCCTTCTGAGTCATCAGGAGGTTAAAGTTCAAGTAAGTCTGGTTCAGTTGTGTTTGAGCAGTCCTTTGTATGCTGTTAGCTTAAAAAAATGTGCCTGACAGTATTTATTAGTGGAGTTAGTGAGATGAACATTTGCAGCTACATTTTGTGCAGATAAAACTGAGGAAAAAATGTTACCTACACTGGGGAAAAATATTGAAAAGGAAGAAAACTCAAGCAAACCAGTACTGACACAGTTTTAAGTAAAGTGACAGGTTAAACGTTAACTTCCGTTATGTGATTACCAGGGATGCCTTCCTTTTGTACTCCTAAAATATTTAATGACAACACATTTTACATTTTCCAGAATTCAAATAATATACACTCTTTCTGGTGCTGCATACATGATTCTGCATATTCTGTCTAAGTAGCTAATGGAAATCAGTATTTTGGAACCTTTAGAGTATGGAAATATTTGCAAATGCTGAGTCCTTTTAGTAAGGTACATTTGTAATTAGCTGTGAAAGGTTAACTGAGCTTACTTGATTAATTTTAAAGACAATGTGAAACTAAAAGTTAGTTAATATGTACTGGGTTTTTTATGAACCATCTGCTGTAATATGAAGCTCTTCCGTGTATCTGTGCATTTGACATGTTTGTTTAGTTTGTACTTGGGATGAGATTTGGTTGTCAAATTTGTCAGAGTAGTTCACATGATGAAAGAAGTCTTTCCAGTATTCTGTCACTTGTAAAGCTGACCAATACATAAAAACGTAAAGCCCATTTCTGAAATCACCTGAGTCTCAGTAGTTGTGAGATATTTGAATGCCCTAGTTGGGAGCTGAATGGAGAAATGAGCAGCCTAAGCAGACATAGAGCCTAAGGAGCTGTTTTTGTAATTGTAACACAGATCAGGTACATGATGAATTTATCTTCTAATGTTCTAATATTCTTTTAATTTGTAATCTTTGCACTTTTTGAGTTGAGCTGCAGTGCATTTATTCTGTGATGTACTGTGCTTTTTGATGAAACAGTATCCATTTTTCTGATGTGGCTCAGAGGATGAAGTGCTAAATTGTATTTTACAAAATGTTTTTATAAAGAGACATCTTAAAATGATCTTTGTTATAGCGTAAGTAACAGCAATGTCTTTAACATGCAATTTTTTTTCCTTCCCACTTTGGATATTCAGACAGCAGCACTGAGAGCAGTAGGCAACATAGTAACTGGTACTGATGAGCAGACACAAGTTGTTCTCAATTGTGATGTTTTGTCTTATTTCCCACATCTCCTGACGCATCCAAAAGAGAAGATAAACAAGGTATGATTTACTTCTTCCTAAGTTAGTATTTTTTTTTAAGAAATAAAGCAGTAGCCTGTGGAGTATTGCAGAAGAATTTCCTACAGCTGTTATTTCCAGCATGTGAGCAATGTTGTATAAAGATACAGCCTTTGAGGCTGGTGCTTAATTAGGACTGAAACCAAACAGCCATAGTGAGTATCCATGCATTGGTGCTGATGCCTCGTGCTTTCTGGGAGGACTGAAGGGTTTTGCTTTGGAGTGAGATACTTTTCCTTTGCAAAGGGAGTAACTGGCTAACTTCAGTTACAGTTTTCCATCATTTTAGTTGAGTCCAGTGAGTTGCATGAGACTGATACAGTTTTCTCACTCTACCTTTTCATAGTGAAGTTTTTTCACTTGTCCATCTTCACCTTTGAAGAAGGAGGGTGTATCACTGTCCTTTCCTGAAAATTGTCTCTGCATTTCATCTCCTTCCTTTTGGCAAAAATAAGTTCACTGCTGTAAGGATTGGGTGGAATAGAGTTTGATGCAAGTGATCAGTGCCTCCATTTCCAGAGCTGTATTTCATGTTGACTGGGTTTTTTTAGTCAGTGTGCCATTTTCCATTGCAAAGATGGTCTGGCTGAGGAGAAGGCTTTTTTGTTTAGACTAGGTGATTCCCCCATATAGTGTATCACTGAGGAGAAATCTGTTTGTGAGGAATCTCTTGTTTCTTCAGGCCCTGTCAGCTGTGAAGATCTCTGAAGAAGTTACCCTTGACAGTCAAACTGATGTGATTTATTTTTGCCTTCCCTCTTAACTCTCACAAAAGAGTGATTAAGAGCTCTTTTGAATGCCAAGGAATTATTTTTGTTAAAAAAAAAAAATGTCCAGGAATGCTTTGAGTTTTGTTTCAAGTCTACATTGTGAGAGGCAAATAGAAATAAAAGCAAGATACACAGCCCTAAAAAAGTGGGAACCATGTTCTTTTCCTGCGTGCTTCATAATTGCCTGCTTGCCACATCTTGTACTTAAGATTGGAGCCTTTTTAAGATGTTCTGGATTGTCATGACAAGTATCCCTCTTTGTAACTGGGAATTTATAACTGCCATGAGATAGCTGGTAGCTATGTGGATGAACCTCCTGAAGGAGTAACTGCTGAGCAAAGTCTTAGGACAAAGTGTCATGTGTGATACTTGAATGAGATTTGTGGATACCCACTTCATGTTACACAAAGAAAATGGGAAAGTGGAATCCTTTCCTTTTATCACAGCAGAAAGGCACTGCTGAGCTGTCAGTAATAGGAGTACAGGACAAGTCCTTTTTTTATGATGCTTTACCAATTTTCCTACTTTTCTTGTAAAACTGAAAGTTTAAAGACTGTCTGTGACTCCAGCAGTGCAAAGTGGATATAAGGTTTACATCAGTATTACTCCTGATGTATGGAGACACTCCTTGTGGGACAGAGAATCTGGCCCTGTGAATCAGTCATCGGAATTTTACATTGATTCCCTGTTGTCTTTCACAGTGCAATAAAAGTTTGTGTGCTAGAAGTGCTACTGAGAAGGAGGCCTGTTTAGTGATTGCTCATGGTATGATTTTAGGTTTTGAGGTGGTCAGGTTTGGTTGAGTTCTTTCTTTCATCTGCTGACTAGTTTTTAAAAGTGCTTTGCTTTTTTGCTTTATCCCATTGTAGGAAGCAGTTTGGTTCCTTTCCAATATCACAGCAGGAAACCAGCAACAAGTTCAGGCTGTAATAGATGCTGGGCTAATCCCCATGATCATACACCAGCTGGCTAAGGTCAGTCAAGCTATCAGCTATGCAAGTTGTCATCCTCTTTTTATAAATCTGACATGAGGAGTTTGTGATTTTTAATACGTTTGACCGATGTTTCCATGCTGATTTTAATGAGCTAATTATTTTATTTTTCAGGGGGACTTCGGGACACAAAAGGAAGCTGCTTGGGCAATTAGCAATTTGACAATAAGTGGGAGAAAAGATCAGGTATGTGCAGTGGGATTTCAAGCTGTCACTGAAATGTTGCACATGCAGCCTGTTGTGTAAGAAGCACAATGTTGTAAGCTTTTTTTTTGGTTTTGTAATTATTTAGGTTGAATACCTTGTACAACAAAATGTAATCCCACCGTTCTGCAATCTACTCTCAGTAAAGGATTCTCAAGTGGTACAGGTGGTGCTGGATGGGCTGAAAAACATCCTGATAATGGCTGGTGATGAGGCTAGCACAATAGCTGAAATTATAGAAGAGTGTGGAGGTAAGAGCTTACCAGGCTTTTAAAAAATTTAATTGGCTGGATGTTATTTTGTCTTCCCCTTGCTGCTGTTGATGTTTACTGCAGGGTTATTTAACATGGGCTATTTGGGTAAACAAGGGGGACTTTTGAACGAGAGACATTACTTTTTTTTATGTTTATTTCAGTTTGGAGATGGCTGTGTAGAGGCAGTTGCTGAAGGAGCTCTCTGTAGCTTAGGTATTTTTTAGGTTTCAATGAGAATTGTAATTCTTTTCATTTGATAATTGCACATACTTTCTCCTGCAGTAAAACACACGATTCTTGCTGTAGTTCTTCGCCTTGGAAGCAGTTTTAGGATCATAATTCCATTACATGTCAAAGCAGGATGAGGAGTCTTTTCAGTATCACAATCCATGTTGTAATATATGCTAATTAGTGTATTGTAATAAAGAGATACTGAAGAACATAATTCACTGGAAGATTTTCCCTTGTGTTATTCCATATCCAGTTTGAAAATGGGACTAGTGTTTTAGCTGCTTTGTCACCTTGCTGTTTTAAACTTACAGGCAACGCTCAAATGTCGCCACTTCTTTTTGGGGATACATAGAAAGCACAATGACTAACCCAAAAGTTACGTAGCAGACAGAAGTTTTAAAAAATAGAAGAGTTTTATCTAAACAAAAAGAAGGCTCCGTTATCCATTGTTCATAAAGTGGAATATTTCCTGGCATGTAAAGTTCACTATCTACTTCTCTTTCCTCTTAGAGACAAAGCTGCTGTGTAGATCATATTTTCAAACTGAGCTACATCTTTTCAAGTGTGTTTCAGTAGTAATATTTAATCATTTTTCTTTTTAAAAAAAAAGTAGTCAGTAACTCTGGTTTAATCTTACAAAACTCTTCTCCATTTTCTTTTATTCAGGATTAGAGAAAATCGAAGCCTTGCAACAGCATGAGAATGAAGACATTTATAAACTAGCATTTGAAATTATAGATCAATATTTCTCTGGTGATGATGTAAGTATGCTGAAGATGGATAAGTATATGCACTGTGCTCTTAGCTCAGTAAGTACTTCGTCACTGTTCCTCAGCTCCAGTGGTAAGAGAAAATAAAAAAGTCTTTGAAAAGTTTCTCAATACCAGGACTTCCCTTCAGCAAAATCAAGAGGACTACTCTAGTTGATCGATGCTCTTGTCATTTTGTCAGATTGATGTTTAATTACTTGTGATTAGAATCTGAACAGTTCTCTAGCTCTCCTTTTTATTTTCTCTCCTTTTTGTTTTCTCATACATAAATCTTTGAAAGGGGCAGGGGATCCTTACTTTTCAGATTTTTGTAGTTTAACTTGTATTTGCTCAGTCTGGATTCTGCAGTGAAAAGAGTTATCAAAACTATTAACGCTTTCTGAAAGTGTTTGATCTAGACCATCCAATCTTTTATTTCACCCAGATTAGGTATTTTGACCCTCTGGTTCTAGCTCCTCCTACTACTGGGCTGCTTGTGAGTTCCTGGGGAGCGCATCAACATGCAATTTGAAGACAAATGATCTTTCCTAGGCTGTCCAGGGTGTCTGTAGTTCTACAGCCTAGCAGAACTACTTTTTCAGTTCTTTTCTTAAATTGAACTCTCCAAATGCCAGCTCTAGCTTCAGGACTCAATATTTTCAATTCATGGGCCCATCATGTGATTGGGATGTTAGTCACCTAAGGTTAAGATATGTGAAAAGTTCCCTATGCCTGTAGTGATTCTGTGAGCAGTGTCTTAGAGTCTCCATAGAGACTCTAAAACTACTGTGTCTAACTGAAGAGCACAGTCTGGTTGATGTGGGTGGAAAGATACCCCTGTTGAGGTTAATACTCCCTTTTGTGCATTTACTTTTTACATTAACACAGTTTAATCTATGCCTGATGGGCTGAACATGCCTTCTTTACTCAAGAGCAGGACTTTCCTTCAGATTATTATATTGTTACTATGTTTTCTGGAGCTTCTGGAACTCAAAATTCCATGATTGCTCCAGGGGGACAAGAGATTGGTTATGGTAGCCTGATTGGCCATGTTAAGGTGGACTGTCCAGTCACTTGCCTTCTGTCACTTCAGGATCTTCTGTGCTCTCATGAGATGTTGCTGGCTGCTCAATGTCCCTTCATTGCTAATCCCGTCTGTTCCTTTGCTGAGCCCTGTAAAGTGCACAGCCTGTACTTCAGGACCAGCACTAACAGCTTCCTGACTTCAGTTTCTGTGTTAAAGGCAGGTGAGCTTAGGTGGGGTTACTGTGTAGTATTCCTGCAGAAGGCAGAGCTGCTACTTTATCAAAACAAAAAGGTTTTGCAGGACATTCTGAAACCAGACCCAGTCTTCATGTAGGCATGGTGTGCAGATTGTTGCTGTCATGAAAGGCCTCAATCTCGTCCCCCTGATTTAGACAGTGTCACCCAAAGTAAAGAGAAAGATTTTAGGTGAGTCAGTTCTGATGTGTGCACTACTGCAGGTCCAGGTCGCAGAAGGCTGTTCAGACCCCCTACACAAGGGCTCTTTGCTGCTTCAGAATGACACACAATTTCAAATGAGGCTCAGACAACAGTGCAGCTGGTGATTTGCAGGAGGATGGGTAGGGTTTGAAGTTGTGCCTTTTGTTGCTACTGACCATGTTATTTGCTATTCCTTGAGGCTGTAAATACCTAAATTCTAACAGCTCCGAGGAACCTGGGTGAAGCTGGCTGCTGATTCCTTTCACTCTATCCATAGAGCAATGAAGTACTTCTGGTTTAAAACCAAATTCATATTGTGCTTATGAGACCTATATAAAACTGCTCTGAAATGAGTAGTTCTGAATCCCTCAAATTCTGATAGGAGATACTAAGAGCTCTTTTAAGCTTCATACACGTATTTCGATGAGCTGCTGATAAAAATATATTTTCATGTTGTAAGAAAATGGAAGAAAGTACAAAACTAATTTTGGAATCCACAACTAGTGATTAGCCAACTCCAGAAGTACTAAAAATTGGCACTGAAAATTAAACTGCACAGCTAAAATAGCAACTGTTTGACCAAACAGCAGCACTGTCCCTAACCATTACAATTTTCTGTTTCCCTAATGGTATTAGAACAGTGTTGATGTGTTGTTCTTTTTAAACATCTTTGGGGAATTGAATTGGAAAAACTGATCTAATTTTACTGCAATAATATTTAAAAAAAGAGAAAACGTGAGCGTCTGTGAATTTCTTCTCTGTGTACCCAGTCATGCAGGAAATTGGCCTCTGATGTGTTTCTGCTGTTGTGTTTTGCAGATCGATGAAGACCCCAGTCTCATTCCTGAAGCCACTCAAGGAGGTACTTACAACTTCGACCCAACGGCCAACCTTCAGACAAAAGAATTTAATTTTTAAGATCAAAAAAAGTGCAGCTTCTCTTGTCCCACACCAGTACAAAGCACCACCAGATGGCTACCGAGTGAAGAAACAAAAGGCTCCAAGACACACATGCCTCTTCATTTTGATGCTTCTAAAGCAAGCCATGTATTGGTCACTTTGCAGTTGCCAAACATCACTATCACATGGACTGTAAATGCATATGCATGATCTCTTAAACTGTTTCAGAATTCTTTTTAACAGTCCCAACTACCTTTTTTTGCCTTTTTCCTGGTGCCACATGCTGACAACCGCAATCTGCAGTTTTGTTACGAATATTCCATAGTGGTGGCACATTGGCTTTCCACGGAAAAGTGGCTTCTTTGGAAAATGGTGCGCTGTGGATCAAGACACTTTGGTATGATGCATACATTTTGGAAGACTTTACAGGGGCCCAGTTTGCTCTGAGCCTCTATCATCGTCCTCCACAAACATATTTTCATAAACTTCATATGGAAGAATAGATTCAAAAATGCAAGCCAAATGAATTACATTGGTGAAACTGAAATAAAAGTAACTTATAAAAACACAACACTTGGCAATTGATTAAACACTTAAGTTTAAAACAAACAAAAAAACTACTTCAGCTATCAGTAATTGATGTGTGTTCATTAACTGCCTCAGAAACCAGGGTTGGAGAATGAACTGTAGATTTGGACTGGTAAAGCTTTTGGCATTATACCTAATTTTTGAGAACAGCGAGCCCTATTTGACCACTCACTTCAGCCTGTGTGTTCCTGCTGTTTTGAAGTAATCAAATGCTGTGCATGGTATTTTACCTGAGCTACAACCTGTTATGGACTTGAACTTCTGTTTAAGCTGAAAGCAAGAGTCCCAGACTGTAGAAAAAAAATTCTGTCCAAAAATGTATTAGTTAAAAAGAATCTTGCTTTCAACTTTCAGTAGTCAATATCTTCTGTTTTAAATTGATAATTGGATATGGTTGATTTATATTGGGTTTAAACTGTGGAGCTTTCATGTTTACTGTAATTTAGTCTTAAACTATTTTTTACTTAGTAACCAGTGCTTATGATGATGTGGTTGGCAACAAACCAGCAACTACTTAGAAGCGTCATAAAAGCTTCATTCTTGGAGTATTGGAAGAATAATTCACAAGTTAGTCTCAAATCTTATTCATGTGATTAAAACCATACAAACTGGTTGATGTGTGAGGCTGTATCGAAGCTGCTGTTACTCAGCGTAAACCTGATGTGCAGCGCACATTAAATAACTTTATATAAGGTATGTGAAGTCATTGCTTTTGGAAAATCGCCTGACCCAGTCACTTTCAAAGGGATTTTGGTATTGCTGGGGCGAAGATCGGTAATTTTGAAATTCTGTAAGCTATCACACAAACTGGTTTTGTTGCTGTTGTTTACTGGGTGTAATTTCCCAATGCATTGATGTGAAGGGATAGAAAAATCTAAACTAATTTAGTTATTGGATGTGGGTTGTATTTACTGTGATGAAGATAAGGACAGATGCCATCAGAGCTTTGTGGATCAGCTGTTTTTCCACTGATGAACAACACATAGCAGGTGTGCATTCATTAAATATATATCTGCCAAGGTGGAGCCACTTTAAAGAGTGAGTTGTCTTGTATCTCCGCTGGATACAAGCGTATGTTTAAACTGCAAGATTTTTACTTGCTAGATAATCTGTTTTAATATAGTGGTTTGGCCTCTGATTATTTATAGGTTTTATAAATTTTAGAATCAATTTCTCTTTAAGGTGGCTCAGATTTTTCAACTCTTGTGCACATAAAATTGAGTTGAAGTTCATTGTGCCTTTTTTCTTTTCCCAGAAGTTGAGTTGAAGCTTCATATGGTAACTGCATCCTATTCACACACTATAGTCTAAAATCTTGAAACTGTGTGGTGTTCGCTAAAAAACTAAATAATAAAAAGTCAAAGTTAGGTAAGGTCACAATTTTTTTGTGAAATTAGAGTTTCAGCAGATGTTATTGTGAACAAATATTTCCCCCCTTCTTCTAATTCAGTCTAGTCTCCTGTACTATAGACTGATGCATACCCAGTTCAGCCTACACTCACTGTTATTCTGGAGATTACATACAAATTGATACTGAAACAACAGTTTTCCTCTACTGTAAAGATTCGATCCTTTTCTTGCACTCGATGCATTACAATAAAAGTGAACATCAGAGAACTGGATCAGGCAGGACAAAGTGCTTGCTCAGTTCTTTCTGCTGTGACCTTATCAGCTTTTGATTGGGATTGCACCATTTCATAGTTAATAAAGGAAACAAAGTATATTGCTGCACTTTTATGTTTTCAGAACAGTGTTTTAAAATTGCATTGTTTTTATTATTTTTTTAAACTATCAGTTAAAATAGACTAAAACGTTCTTTCAAAGAGGCATCTAAATGTGTTCCTAATTTTGTATATGGGCTTAGGTTTTGTAACCAATAAAAAGCTGCTATCAAATACTATAAAAATTCAAGAACTTATTTTGAAGGTTATGGAACTGCTTAGTCTTCATGGATTGACTTAGGGGTTTTTGTCTTTGACTAGATATTAGTTAGCAGAACTCCGCATCAAAGTTTGAAGTATGTTACAAGTATGAATAAAGTAAACTAATGCAGTCATCTCTGAAACTTTGGATACGGAGTTTTATGCTTTGTATGGAGATGTTTTCCAGGTGTGTACAGGGGGCTGTGGTAAGTGGGCTGCAGCTGTTCTGTGTAATTATTGAAATAGCGACTTCAGTTCAAAGGCCTGAAGGTGGACCAAGAGTGTCAAGGAACTTCCCTAGTTGTCTTCTGCCTCCAGAAACGTCCTTTCAGGCTCCTGGTGCGAGGCTGATTGCTGATGCAGCATTAATTTAGGGTCGGGGTGCTGCACAAGGGGGGCCAACTCCTGCCCAGTGTGGGTTGGGAGGGAGCGTGCACCAGAGCTGGCCTTGGGCCAGGCAGCCTTTCATGGCCAGTATCCCTCCCCCTGGCACAAGTGCCCCCACTGGGGTGCTGCTTGGGAGCAGCTCGGAACTATCAGAGACTAGTGTTGTCCAGCAGCCTCCTAATTAGTACAGTCCTGCTTTAATTATGGGACGGCACCAGTGGAAGGAGACCACTTGAACTGTTTGAAAGGTGCCTGTGACTGCAGCTGTGGCTTTGCCATCCTTTCTCTGTGTCAGTTGGCTGAGCCACCTGGAGAAACCCCTATCCCCACGGCTGGGAGATGGAGATGAGTTTCCAGTGCTGTGTTTAAATCTTTACAAATGCTTGTCCGTGGGGATATAAAGGACAGAGATTTCATAAGAACCAAATTCCAATTTCCAAAAGCTGTCTAATCCCTTTGCTTCCTTCAGCTTTCAGTTGACAAACTGATCTGTGTTGGGTTTTTGCAACCTGTTAATCACCCTCTAGATTGTATCTGTAAGACTTGAAAGACACTACATTGGAATGAATAATGCATTAAGACATGTCTGATTTAAAAAGAGTACAACCTGGATGATATCTTAATGTTCACTGTACGTGTAAAAGTACAGATGCTTCCATTTTGTTTGCTTGATCTGCTAAACAGAGAATTGAGTAAGAAGAGCCACTGACAGGCAGATATTTAATTGATTTTTTTATAATCTCAGTGGGCTCAGTGATAGTTGAGGCACACTATGTTATTCTGCTCTTTTCTAATGCCCTCTAGATTCTGAATGTCTTTCAAACTAGCCCTTCCCACCAAATGCAGTGTGTTGTGTTCCTTCTTTTTTGTTGCATAAAACGTACTCCTTTTTGTGGCATAATTATGCTTCTATTCAGACATATGTAGGACAACAAATTATGCCAAGCCATTAGGAAGCCCTTTTCAGGAAGAAAAGGAAAAAAACCCAATCAGTAGAAAACTGTGGGCTCCAACAGGCAAAGCCTTGGGAGATTTTGCTGCAGGGGTTTGTTAGGGTTGTCACTGTCACCTTGACAGCAGCGTGAGCTGGAGCTGCCTGAGCTGCACAGGGGTCTGCTTCAGGCTGGGCCATTACTTGGGGCTGCTTAGGAAAACTGCCTCCTGTCAAGACGCAGAGTTAGGAGCTAGAGCAGCTTTCTGCCTCCCTGCTCTTGGTTCGTGTGTGCATCATCCTGAATGATGTGTTTCTTACCACAGAAGCGGTAATGGGCAGGTCTGCTCAGTGCTGCTGGCGTGGCCCTGGAGCTCTCCAGCTGCTGCTTGCTGCAGGCACATGAGCAGCTGTGTGTTCAAATGCACTCACGGTAGAGCTTTCGTGAGCAGCACCCCAGTTTGTAAAGGAACATAAAAGCCGATTTTGTTCCAGCCTCAATTGTAGGGTTTTAATGGAGGAGAGCTCACAACCTTGTGTATCACACCTAAGAATGTTAATAACATGATTCTTTCGTTTTAAAATGAAGGTTGGGGCCTTTAGGCTGCTCTCTGCCTTCTTCTATAGCAGTAGAAAGGTGAATGTCACCACACAACCTCAGGAAAAATTGCAAGTTCTGTGAAGGATTTAGATACCCTGCAAGGAGACTCTTCCCTGGACACAGTTGGGGGATCTGCAGGAGGAAGTTGGTTGTCCATTTGCTCTGTACATTAAATAGGCTCCAGGGACACACAAAGGTGTGGAACATCGATTAACTATCCTCTTTCCTAAGTAGGGTCCTGTGGAAAACTGATGGTTGGATTTTTTTTAATGTGCTGAAATGAAGTGTGAGGGAGCTCATGTCTGCATCTGCTGTTTGCAGGCTGACCATCTTTATTGGCTTTATTTGCTTGTTTTTAACCCTAATTCATGGAGCCAGATGATCGCCCAAACAAAATTGTTTGTACATGAAGAGGGAGGATGAAATTGAAATATTTTGCTAGTGGGCTTCAGCAAGTTCAATTCTAGATTTGTACAGAGAAATGCTTAGGGGAAAGCTGCAGCTCTTGCTCTCTGAGATTAGACCCATCACTGTTCCTATCTGTTTGATGCAGTTCACAGCTGGTTTCCCCTCCGTTTCATACTTCAGTATCTCGGTAGAGCTCCCTGAAATCTGCGTACTGCCTGCATGTTATAACATTGAAAATAAGGGACACGTTCCTTCTATTCTTGCCATGACAATCCCAGCTTGCAGGAGGTCTGGCCCAGTAATTGTGAGAGTATTTATTTGACATTGGTTCTCTGGGAGTGGTTTGCCTGGTCTTAGGTTTTGTCATGTTAAGCATGGCAGCACGTAAATCTCAGGAGGTGATAGGTGTAGAGGGAACATTTGGACTTGTCAAATTCTCATGTTTAAGTCAAATATATAGAAAATGTCAAAAAATGTGTTGCTTTGTCAAAAGAAAAGTGCTCTTTCAGTTGTTTCAGATCTCTCAGTCTAAACCTTTACTGGTTTAGAAAAAATATTTCATTTTTTTTTTTTTTTANCTGTTTGTTTTAACTGCTGCTAAAATGTTGCACCTTACACGGAAAAAATTCTGTCCAAAGGGCTCATTTGTGAACACTTAGAGGGAGCTGGATGTGCTGGATACTTAGCGATAATACTTCCAGCTCTGTAATCTCAGTCTCAAATTCTCAAATTTCAGGGCTCTGTGCTGAAATATTTAACCCTTTGGTGAGAAAAGGGCCCAGTCCAAGGGGAGTAATTAACAAGGTGGCACTTTGCTCCTGCAGCAGCAGCATGTTGCTTTCTCCCTGCTATCAAACTGCTGGGGTTTTAAATGCAACCTCATGGACAGCAGTACAGAGCCAAGTGTTTGCACTGAGCTTTGTGTGGCTATTGGTATCCAGGGAGGTGTTTTTATGTGAACTCAACCAGAGGTGTGTTCTTGAAATATTAAAAACTGATGGAAAGGGAAGAAATCACTTCTTGTAAACTTACTGTTTTCTCTCTATTTGATATTTAGTCAACATCTAAACTCCTGAATTTTCCCTCACCTCAATTATGTATTGGTTTAAATTTAATAGAAGAAAGATTTGGCCCCTAAAGATGGGGAAGAAAATTTGCAAATGTGAGTCCTGTATGTTTAGAAATTGAAATTTACTGAGGTCCATGATTTTTGATGTAATCTGGGGGCTGCTTCTCATGCTTCCAGTTGCAAGAATACCACATGTATTCCTCAGGGCCTTTGTTTGCTCTTACCCCAGTCCCAGTCACCTACTCAAAGAGAAGCACTGCAAGCTCTAAAGTGTTAACACTGAGGACTTAAGGGCTCTCTTCTCCCTGCTTGGCAATCAACAGGCTGATGAACTGCATCCATGTTCCTTCCAACCTAAGATGGTGCGAGAGCTAAAAGTGGTGTCAGAGAAGCAAAGGCTCCTTGCTACGTGGGTGTCAGTGCCAGCTGCAGGCTCCGTGCCTGGAGACTGAATTCCCAAAGCAGGCTGTCCCCAACCATTATACCAGAGAAAGTTGGTGTGCACATAATTTGCTCCTTACTCAATGGGTACTTGCTCAGGGTTATAAAGAAGATGGCTGGAACTGAACTACTGACTTGAGGCTGCCTAGCTTTTGTTCTGCAGCTGAAATTTCCTGCACTGTCCCTGTTTTTTAGGGTATAGGTGTTGGTTTTGGTGGGGGTTTTTTGTTTGGTGGGTTGGGGTTTTTTAAAAGCTGTATTATATAACTTGCTATTCTATCATGGATATAACATGCAGTCTCAAAACTCACAGCAGGCATGTCATCAAAATCTCTTTTCTGGGGCACATTACCTTCAAGAAAATGGCAAAATCCATTAAGTTCCAGCACCAAAGAGACTGAAGTAATCTGGTGAGGCTGCATCTCCTGTGAGGAAGATGGCAGAGACTATGAGATGCTCCTGCATGGCCTGGGTGGTCAAGGGGCTGCATTTTTGCAGGCTGCTGATCCAAAACCAGGCAGAAACAGGGTGAGCCAGTGTCCTGGTTTAGGATACAAGCATCATAAAGTCTCTCTAGGACAGACAGGGCCAGACCTGAGGGCACAGGAAGGCACAGCCTGTCAGAAGGCATTCTGTGGCATTTTCAGCCTCTCTCTCTCTGTGGTCGAGGCCCTCATCTTTCCCAGAGAAATAATTCTCTAAGGATCTATTTTCCAGCAATTTTCCTGCCTCCAGCAGCTTATGAGCTGCCATGCAGCTGTGGAGGCGGCCAGTGGGGCCTTCAGCTGTGCTGAGGGGGCTACAACCGGGTCATCTGTTACCTCTGCTGATAGTGCTGGGGGAACAGATAGCAATGTGAGGGTTTTTATGATGTGGAAGAAAGGTAGGATGCAGAAAAGAACAACAAAAATATTGAATCTGAATTTTTTATTTAAGATAAGAGTGGCATCTCATTGAAGTGAATCACAAGTGCTTCTTCCCAGGGAGAAAATACAGGAGAATAAAGGTCTCTCCCAAGAGAGGAAACCTGGGGGAACCAAGAGGTCAAATTGGCACCTTCCTGCAAGGGTATGGTGCCTGTATCACCTGAAGGCCCGGGGTTGCCTGCAGCTATCCAGCAGGACATGTCCCCACCCTCCCAGTCATTCCCAGGCCCTGTCTGTGCAGAGTTGCTTTTTCTCTGAAGCACGGTAGACATTACACCCATTCTTCCCAGGGCAGCTCTGGGGACTCAGGATTATTTTCCCGTGTTTGCAGCCCAAGACCTGCTCTTCCTGGCTGAGCTTCTTTTGCTTTGCTAGTGATGGGTCCACCCCATCATGCAGAAATGGAACATCCTCAGGAATGGTCTGTCATGTTTTGTCTCTGTGTTGGCCTTTCCCAAGGAACAGGGAGAAGCTACTTCTCCATCCTTGTGCAAGCTCCACCCTGAGGCACGCTGTGCGCTCTCCTTACAGCTGGTGCAGTGCTCCAGCCCTGTACTGACCCAAACCTCATGTCTCTGAAAATAGTGCCTAGTGTAGAAGGGTGGACTTGTAGCACTGGTCTTCATTTACACCATTATTAAACAAAAAGACTACTGTTAAGTGTTGTCAAAAACCAGAAAATCATGAGGTGTAAATTCTGTGTCTTTATAAGCAGAACAGACTCCCCCCTGATCCCCCAGGAAATGAGGGTCCCAACTCTCACCTGGTATTGTTCTTCCCTGGGAAACCCCCAGTTTAGTCTTTCCAAAGTTATTTCTCACCATTATCAAACTTCACATGGGCCCATGTGATTTTGTTGTCTCTCTGCAGAAACCAGTTGCTTTTTAACCCCACCACTGTTTGGTTAAAAAGCAAGTATTTCTCCTATGCCCAAGGCAAAACGTTGCTGCAGAGCCACCAATCAGCAAGAAGAGGTTTCTTGTGCAAGTGGTTGTGGCCTGTTGGAAAAAACCCGCATTGCCACCACATCCAAATGTGTTAAGCCAGCACAGGCAAAAAAATACTAATAAAAATCTGAGGGGTAAGGGAGACATAAAGAACAGTTTGTCAGCTCTAGGAGCTCCAGGGAGATTATTTCTCACAGCAATTAGCAGACAAGACATTGATGGTGCTGGTCTGGTTTAAAGCACTAAAACTTTGGAGGGGCGAAGTGTCCAGGTGGGGCTGGAGCAGAGGTTTGTGCTTCTGGTCTGACCACAGAGAGGCGAGTGGAGCACAGGCAGAGGGGGACAAACTTCTCAGGTCTGGGTCATAGCAGTTGGTTAAATCATCTTTTTTTTCTTCTTCTTTTTTTTTTTTTTTTCCCCCTTTTGGCAGGAATTTCGTTTAAGTCACACTGTGTGAAGTATGAGATGTGGTGATGATGCCCTCCTGGCCATGGATGCATTGCTGAGTTCCTAACCCAAATCCCAGCCTTCACCTGGCATTTTAAACAATATCCAGATGGCAAGCTCAGGGCTTTGACTCAAGGAAATGCATCATGAAAAAGATCAAGTGTGGGAAAGCTTAGATGAAGGCCAATTAATTAACGCTTTGAAGCCTGTGATGTATTGAACAATAGTTTGTCATTTGTCATAATCATTATTGCATGACCGGTTTTTAATACCATTTGGCACCAGTTTTGATTTTTTTTAAGAGATGGAGTCACATGTGGTTTTGCTCCTTGTTTTTTGTTGGTGAGTTACCTGCGGAGAACCTTTAGAGGTGGTATTTCAGTGTTTCTTTAAGAGGAAGAAATTATTTTACAGCTGTTTGGTGTATTAAGCAAAAATTAAGACATTTCACTGCCTTATACAGCCTGTCTCCTAACAAAAAAGGCGAGGTTGGAATATTTTTTTCCATATTGTATTTGAAAAGAAAGCTCTTCTTAGCCTTTAAAAAAGTTCTTATTGACCTTTCTTCCCCCAAGCACTTTCCAGGTCTCTGCTGACCAAACACTCTCCTCCCGGTGTTAAGTCCGGTCACAGATACCCCTCATGCACCCTGTGCCTGCCTGTTCCCTCTTTAAATACTTTTGGCAACCATCCATGCCCTCACCCTGCAGCCCTGGAATCTCATGGTTCCCCTCTCATCTCAGGCCCTTCAGCAATACTGAAACGCATCAGGAAAGCTCCACCAGAAACTGCAGGACAAATGGCACGTAGCTCCATCTGAAAATAAAGCAGCAATGCCAACAGCAGAAATCAGCTACTGTGCAAGTAGAAACTGTTTTGTGTCATGGACTGGCTGAAAAATGGAAGTTGTGAAGAGAGCAGGGAAAAGGTGAGTCACCCTTCCTGTGCTGGTGAAAAGGAAAAGATTAATTGTCAGTCCTGATTTTAATGTTGATTGTTTGGGGTTTTTTTTTCCCCCAGTTTGCTGCCTTCCTGCTCTCTGGAGATGGATGGAAAACTTCTTGACAAGAATTCAAAAATAATCTCTGCTGGGTTCAGCTGCTTTAAAAACCAGTCCCACAGAAAAGTTAGTAAATCAGTGAGGAATAAACTATTCCTTTTGTAAGCAGTGTGAAAGAGCAATGAAGTGTTTTGGTGTCCTTGAAAAAACAGCAGGATATCGTGTCAAATCCCACTGCAGTGATCCCTGCAGAACAGAGGTGGGAGGCCCAGGGGCTGGAATTGCTAATAGGCCTGGGCAGGGAGGCTGCTGTGACAGCTCCAAGCAAGGGTAGATAATTACCTGTATGGCTCATCTCAGTGGAGGGGTGGCTGGGAAGATTAATGCACAAGTATGGATTCTGGTTATGTCACTGCAAAGGTTAATACACACCAGAGTGCAACCAGAAAAGTTTCTTAAAAAGGACCCTGAGCAACCAGAGTGGGCTCTGGGAAAAATAACCTGAAGGATGCTTCAAATTTGTGAGGAACCTGAAACAAAGTTCTAAGGATCTTTCTTTAACCTGCTATTCAGAGAGAAGCTGTGTTATTTTAGAAATCAGAGCCAAGACTGTGACATCTATCGTATGTCCAGGAAGATGGAAACTAAGTTTGAGACTGCTTTCCTGGCTGAAATCCATAAGGAGAGATATTTTAGGGATTAATATCACTCCCTGTGGCAGGGGCTCTCCTGAAGAATTGCCAGGAAAGAGGTAACAAACTTCCCTCTCTAGAGCTGGCTGCTTCCCACAGACTGCCATGCTGCCATGCTCCCTTTGAACCAGGCAGGAGTTTTGACACCAAAACGTTTAAGTGCTCTTGGGAGAGCGTCCTGCAAGCCTTTGATTAGAGCAGTGCAGTGCTCATTAGACTGACTTGTTTTAACGCAGATGTCCAACACAGGAGAAAAGAGAAATCATTAGAAGTAAACTCTCTGTTGCTGTTTCAAATATTATGACCCATCATTGTTTTGACATCCTCTGAACAATGGCATAAATGGGCTGAGTAATGTGTAATGACCTTTCTGACCATGTGTCCAGAAAAGCCTTATTCCAGACAACAAGGATGGTAAATCACATGATGCCCCATGAGATGGGGTGTTTTGCCAAATTACTGCTTCAGGGGAAGTGAGAACAATCTCAGTAACTGCAGTGTTGCTTCATCAGTTTCAGACACTCAGGATTCCCATTACCCTTTCTTCCCCACCTCCCACCTTGCTGTTTTCATTTTTAGTTGGTGATGTCTACCAAAGGCTGGTGGTTACCTCTATTTGCTGCCAGAGGAGCCCATTTTTTATCTTCTTAAAGAGCTTAAAAAGCATTCAGAGGGAAATGGGAAAGCTTCGGTGCCTCTTTTAACCATTAGCAGCATATCCTGTAGATTCAAATGCAGGCATCAAGGGACACTTAGGAATAAGACATCAGCACAACAGCCTTTCAGTCTCTGTTGAATTTACCTTAATGCATAATTCTCTGTTTCGTGCCATGTGAGACACAAGACCAAAACACCAGCAAACTCAACAAGGACAATTGTTTTGGCATGGCAATGCAGCACAGAGCCTTTTATGTCGTGCCTCTAGAACTCGTGCCCAAAATGGCCAATGGGTGCGCTGGAGCCTTGCATGCTAGAGGCAAAAAATGACCACCTGCAACAAGCTGGAGGTCCATCAACCAGCTTATGTCACCTGCAAGGATTTGAAGACATGATTTTATCCTCCTCACCATGGACACAGGTCATGTAATTAATTATATGGTTCAATGCTGTTTAAAAAGACTCATAACTGCTGAGGCCACATCGATGCTGCAGCACTGTTTTATAGCAGGTACTAGTTCTACATTAATGCAGCTAAAACAGTTGGGAAGAGTTCTTTTATTGGGACTTTTCCTACAAATGGCTGATTCTGTTTCTTCATGACTGAGGTCTCCATTCCAACTGCTGCCTTCTATGAAGAGTGGCTAATAACAGCACCAGTAACAGCTGGACTATTAATTCCTTAACAACTGTAAAATGCTCTGGTATGAACAGAGGAGGATTTTGCCATGTATTTCTCCTTGGTGTTTCTAGGCTGAGTATGCTGTTCCTTGAAAGCAGCTGATTTCTGAACAGAAACAGAAATGGAACATAGAAATAAAAATGTTGTAGCCTATCTCTCCCCTTCCCCCATTCATGTCCTAATGAAGCAGGGACTACTATGAAATATTTTAATTTTAACTCTGGATAACAGAATCTTGGATACAGGGAGCCCCCAGGCACACATTTTATAGGTCTTTCCAATGGTAGGTTGAGCAGGACTGGACAAAGACCATCACTGCCACATCGGACCGGGTCCTGTTGTGAGCTGTCAGGGGTGTTTTCATTTGCCCTGGATACAGCTGAGTGTGGAGAAACCTTTGGTCACCAACCTGCCTGTGCCCATAGGTGCCCATGGTTGCCAACAAATGCACGTGGAGTGGTCTCATGCAGTTTCAAAAGTCTGAGAGAGAGGCTTGCTGTCTTGGCTCTTCAGGCCACCATGAGGATATTTAGAGGTTGACTGGCCATGGAGACATATTTCCAAACATCTTAAAAGCCATGTCTGATTTCTTTATATTTAAAGAAATATATTTTTAATAATATATAATAAATTCTTATTATTTAAACATAATCCAAGGAAAATGAGGGACCATTTTCATGAAATAAAATTCTTTGATAAAAATGATGAATGGAGAAAGAACCATTATAAGAAACGCATAACTAAATATACGCACATCTTCAAACTGCATTACACCATCAAATCGCAGCTTGTTTCCATGGCTTGAAGATTATTATACCTGTAGATGCCACACTAAAACCAAATAGCTGTTTGTCCATTTGAACTCCTGAGCTTACACTGCTCCCATTCAGCCTTCCTGTCAGTGACATCCTGTGCTCCCAGCCAAGGAACATGTGATTTGTGCTGAGAGAGAAGCAGGATGGGGCACACCCAAGCTCCCCTCGTGTGGGGATCACCCCATCTGGATAGATGCATCTGGACTGGGAGCTGCAGAATGAAGAAAACTTCTGTCCCTTGCACACATCTCTGCTACAATTCGTAAGTTTTAAAAAGCATCCTTGCTGAACCTCTGGGCACACAAGTGTGGTGGAGGAGTGGAACATGGTGACAGTGGGACAAGCTGCAGCCAGAGATGAGAGTGCAGGAGATGCGGCCAAAACTGCTCCACGATGGGAGTTTTGCTCAGAGATCCTCCTGGTGGGTTTTGGTGGCGAGGAGCCAGGTGTTTCACAGTGTGTGCCAGCTGCAGCTCTGCTCCTTGTAGGGGGTGCCTGGAGGCTGGAACCCTCTGTGACAAACCTGCCGGCAGCCGTGAGTGGGAAGGGTCCATGTGAGGTTCAGGTTTGCTCTGGAGCTTGCCTCCTCTCTGCCAGCCCCATGATGGGCTGCTCCTGGGACAGGGAGCTCTGCTCTGAGCCCCGCAGCAGTATTCCCAGGATGGCCAGGACTTCCTGCAGGCCCTGGCCAGTGTGGGCGCTGCACCCCCGCAGCATCCAGCGGTGCCTTGCCAGCCCCCCCAGCCGCAGCATCTCGCCCAGCTGGGCAGGAGCCAGAGCTCCCAGCACGTCCTGCTTGTTGGCCAGGAGGAGCACGGGGATGCTGGCCATGCCGGGGTGGCTCAGGGCCTCCTCCAGCGCTGCTATAGCTTCGGCCAGCCGGGCCGTGTCTGCGCTGTCAAGCACGAAGATGAGGGTGCTGATGTCCTCCAGGTAGCTGGGCCAGCTGGCCCGCAGGCTGTCTTGTCCGCCAACATCCCAGAGGGTGAAGGATATGCCACAGGGTGTCTTCAGAGACTCCACGTTGAATCCCACCGTGGGGCACGTCTCCACGGCCTGGCCGCTCTTCAGTTTGTACAGAAGGGTGGATTTGCCAGCAAAGTCAAGCCCCAGCATGATAATTCGAGGATCTCTTTTCTGCCAGCCTTTGGAGATCAGCTTCCCCATCAAGATACTGCCGCAGCTGTAGGGGGGAAAAAATGCAGCCAAAAATAGCAAGCAAGCGTATTTCCTCAAGAATGTCAGTCATTAACAGAGAGCTCAGTCCTGCCTCTCCGAGAGAGCACCCTAGGTTTGCTGAAGAAAGCCACCGGCAGCCGGCTTTTGCTTCTCTCTGTAGCTCAGATGAGGTGAGAGCGATTATTTATGAGATGTGCAGCAAAGCCAGGGAGTGATGTTCTAAACAGCAGTTTCTACATCCCAGCTCCGCTACTCTCTTCATTCAGGAGCCGAAGCAAACGGCGCAAAAGAGAGCTAACATTTTGCAGGAAGAGGTGGGGAGAGTGTGGAGCAGGTTTCCACCTCACCACATACATAAATAAATGAGCTTCTGTTCATTGGCTTGTCTAGGAGAAACCCAGCCCCAGCAGGACAGGATAAGGAGGAACCCGG
This sequence comes from Donacobius atricapilla, assembly GCA_013397315.1. Classification (NCBI taxonomy): domain Eukaryota; kingdom Metazoa; phylum Chordata; class Aves; order Passeriformes; family Mimidae; genus Donacobius; species Donacobius atricapilla. The sequence goes on from WBMY01006852.1 coordinate 355,697, forward strand.
GTTTCAGGCCGGGGTTACTCTGGGAATTTGCTGAATCACGGCTCAAGGGTGGGGATTTAAGCCTCTTGAGCAACGAGGCAACATCTTTCTGCCAGTCTTACGTTAAAAAGTACAAAACAAATCACTGTATCATCAGCTTTTACTACTTTTTGTGCAAATGGTAACAACAGCAATTTTAAAAAATTCACACAAGCTTTTTTTTTTTAAATGTCTCACTGAAATACAGTAAGTCAAAATGCCATTCTGAGGCCGAAATCCATAAAATTCTTTACATTGAAGTATTCGCTAGATTTTCACTTTTTAAAGTGAAGCAAAGTCAGTCCTCTGTGGCTGAAGGGGTACAAAAATCCCCTGAAAGAACAGGAAACTGTTTAACAAGACAGCACCCCTTGCACTTCATGTGCCAGAGGCAAAAATGTGCTGCTGCAGCAACTCCCAAACTCACTTGTGCAAGAGCAGCCGATGACAGCCAGCAGAGTCCCAGCAAAGCCCGTATTGATTTCCCTTCTTTTTTGGTTGGGTTTTGCTCCTGAGGCTGCTCAGAAGTGTGCAGACCTCGGCTCACAGCAGTAAGGCAGAGCTGCTCTCTAGCCACCTTGATTTGAGGAAGAAATAGGATTCACCCCTGCTTCCCTGGGACCACAGGGGAATTTTTAATGCATCAGTGGGAGATGCGGTTTCCTCAGCAGTAATCTCCACATGACAGCTCCACATCACAAGCACTGCTGGGGATGAAGTTCAGCACAGCACATGGAAGGGACTCAGACAGTCAGTTGGTCACTGAGAGGCATATTTCTGCCTCTGGGGGCAAGTTACTTCAGTTTTCCGTCTTTTCCAGAAAGGAGGATGCACGAGAATAAAAAGAACACAAGGAGTCCAGCCCACTTAGGCTGCATGGGACTGCAAGGGATGCAAAACAGAGCACGTTTTGCAAGATACCTCCGATAAATATCTCTCCCATTGTTAACCCACACAGCTGGTTGGTACCAAGAGCCTTCACAGGGTTTATGCAGCTCGTGGATGTGCAAGACGGGGTTTAATAATCATGGAATACCAGGTTGGAAGGACCTTGAGGATCATCTGGTCCAGCCCACCTTTCAAGGCAAAAACACAGTCTAAAAGAAGCTCAGCACCCTCTCCAGGCAAATCTTGTGTCCCCACGTGCTGGGGAACACACCACTTCCCTGGGGAGATTATTCCAATGGCAGATTGTTCTCATTGGGAAAAGTTATCCTCTTGTGCACAGTCAGAATCTCCCCAGGAGTAAACTGTACCCATTACTGCTCATTTTTTCCACAGACTCGTTGTAAAAAGGGATTCTATGTCTTCTTTGTAACCACCCTTTAAATATTGTAACACAATGATAAGGACTTTCATAAGCCTTTTTTTTTTTCTCAAGATTCAACAATAAAACTGTGCAGCGTATGTTCACGTGTGATCTGTTCTAAAACTAGTCTATAAGTGCAAAATTGGGAGAAAGCTCTCTAGATGTGGATAAAAAATGAGAACTGTAATGTGCAGTGGATTCTGGCTCCTCAGGGCACTGCTTGCACACCCTGAAGTGTGAGCTGCTGCCTGAGGGTTTTCCTTTTGTCTGTGTCCTTTACTTTTTAAAATAAATCCTTGATCTGCTTGTTCATCATTTTGGAATAACCTTCCTTCCCACATTTCATTGTCCTTTAAGATCAGTATAGTTGGTATTTTTAGACATAACAGTGGGTCACGTGAATTGTGTCTTGATCTTTTCATGTTTCTCCTGCCTTTGCTGCTGCTCATCTCCTCTGAGACTTGGCAGGCAGCAGGGACACGCATCTGTTTAATCTGACCAGGCATTCATAGTACCATAATTTCTTTCAAGTAAATTAAAATATAGGTGCAGGAAGCAGGGGTGGAGACTCTACCGTTCAGTGAATAATTGAATGCTCAGTTTCAAGTTGAGCATGTGAAATATGATGTGATGGAGTCTTTGATTGCATCACTCCCTCACATGCTACAGAAGGCTGCTTCTAAAAAAAAAAAATGGAAAGGGAAAAAGGAAAAGGAAGAAATAAAGCCAGAATAAAGGATGCAACTAAGCACAATTTTACTGGTGATTCCCTTCAGGTTTTCTATGGCACAGAATACAGTAATTCATGGTCAAATAGAGGAAACGGTACGTTCTTTTTCTTCTTGTATACGCATAAGTATGTATTGAACCCCAGCCTATGTATTGAACCCAAACCTATGTTCTTTCTTCCTGACAATTGTTCCAAATACAGAGCCTGTGCCGACAGAGCCTGTTCCACCCACAGCTATGTTACAAAAGCATAGTATTTCCAATAAATAATACATAGGAACACTTACAAGTCTGTTTAAGATAGAATGAAAGAAAAGAAAGTAAAAGCAGACAAGATGAGCTCTGAGTGCATCTATTGCTGGAAAGAAAGGTCAGGTACTAAATAATTCAGACATTGTGTTCAGAGACAAGGGCAGCCCCTATTCAAGCTGTGTCTTCTGTGGACAGAATAAATGTTCTTGCCCGGTGTTTCATGTCCCCGAATTCTCAGGAGGAATGCTAGTTCCATTTATAGTTTCACAGAATTTCAATTTATTTGTTTGCTGTTCTTTAGGCATGCATTTCATATGCATCCCCAAAAAAGCAATAATCAGTACTAGTAATATAGGAGAGAATCCCCCCTCCTTCCCATGCCCCAAATATTCCAATTACAGGGATTTTGTCCTGATCACTATATTAACTCACATTTGTTCCAGCCTCTGCCATCTCTTTGGAAGGCAGCTCCAGGGAGACATCTCTTCATGGAGACAGGAATAGTGTGGTTCTGGTCCTTACTGTGAACATTCATCCAAATGGCATCTGCTTGGAATAACAAGTACATCTCAGTCCAGCGAAAGCAGAGTGTGCCTCCCCATCCAGACGTGCCTGTGTCCCTGAGAAAAGCCACCGTGCACCCAGCCCTGCCTGTGTTTCCCGCAGGATGTCCTCACTATATCATATGTGGAAGGACCACCCATGGAGGGCATGTTCAGACCAGCAGCTGATAAGAAAGCCTGCTAGGAGCTGAAGGAGGCCCTGGACACAGGCAGATGACTTGACCTGGACAGCCCACCTGCCTACTGCTGGCAGTCACCTGAAGGGGACTTCTCTGTGTTTGGCCAGTGGAGAGCTCCTTGTGGACCTGCTGGGATCACTGGATTTGACCTAGCCAGGGCCCCAGGCTAAAACCACAACAAAGCCAAATGTGATGGTTCAGGCTTAGAGAAGTTTGGCCGTCTTCTTTTTCTGCATCCTGCTCCATTCCTCTTGTTCTGCCCCCGATTCCTGGTGTGCCCGCAGGAAACTCACTCCTGCTAACAGACTCATGCCAGTTCACTCGGCACATGCCCAGGAAGCTGCCTGTTCCATCAGGGTCAGTGGGTAGCTGTGAGAGCTGGCAGCTGAAGGCAAGCTGCTTCCTCCTGAGACAAATTCCCAGAGGCTTGAAAATGGCTTAACATAGTCTGAAAGTTACACAAGACAGCCACAGGCTACGACATGCCCTAGAAAAGCCTGCCTGCAGTGATGTCTCTTGACAAAATATGATCTTAAAGTTGTACAAACACCCTAGAATTACGAATGACAAGACTCACACAACAAAAGACACAGCCGATGTTAAGCACTTGTCCTTCAGGTGCCCACCAAACACTCTGAGAGGTGTTGGTATCTCCAGAGCATTCCTGGTGGAGTTGGAAATAGGACATCAGGGCCCAGCTCATCCTGTGGTCCTTGTTTCCCCCTTATTTCCTGGGACAAACATTTGATGAAAAAAATGGGTTTTCTGCTAGCATTACTGGCAGCAGATAGGCTATCAGCTTTGTACTTTCCAAAGTTAACTCTTTCCAGTAGGGAATGACTCTAGCTGGAAAGCACAAAGACTCACCTGCTACACCCTTGCTGATGCCATGTCCCAAGTGGAAGCTCGGTCCTTAACTCTTCTCAGTTCCCACCTGTCTGGCCTGCTGGGACCCATCCCTGTGTTGGAGGATGGCAGCCACTAGGACACAAACATGCCTACGGGTGTGAGGATCCTGCTCAACACAGATGCCTGATGGCCAGGGCTGGTGATGTCCCGGCATGTGCCCCAAGCCTGCTTGCTCCCTGGCTGGGGACAGTGGGACAGGTCCTGACCATCAGACCTGCCATAACTCCCTGCATTGCACCCTGACAACAAGGTGCATGCGGAGAAATGTGGCACAGAGCAAAGACTTTTTTGCCTCATGTTCTCATCCCTTAGCAGGCAGGTGTTTCAACAGTAGGATGACATGGAAAGGAAAATTATTTGCCTTGCTTTGATTTCTGTTCGAATTACTACGTCTTCTGTATACGACTGTAGAATATTTTTCACAAATATTATTACTCTAGTCCCTGAATTTATAATTTCCAAAGCTGTTTAGAATTTTATTAAGATGCAAGTCCCCTCTCTAGACATACTTATTCAAGTGCTACCCAAACCGTTTTAATTTTTCCCACAAAAATTGGCAGTGCTCTATATTCTTCTGTGTCACTGAAACTCTCATTCCAGGTCCTTCTTCATATGTTTTAAATTTGCAGACTTCTTCCTCCTTGACCCCTAACATCTTAGCTTTGTCTCCTCAGGACAACTTAAAACTAAGCCTCTTTGGCATCCTTACCTATCGTGACACCATCATTCCCTTTCCCGATACTATTCATTAACTCTTCTTCTTACAGTTGGTCTCTATTCCAGCTTAGGTCATAAACTCATCTATGCCACATACTGCACACAGGCCATTTTCACCTTAGAAACTAATTAAAATACAGCTCTGACTATCATGAGAGGCCTTAAGCTCAATTCTTCACTATTATTAATGTCTCTAGTTGAAGAAAAAAAAAAGGAGCAAAAAAATGTGTACGCTTACAAAAACATCAGTGTTACATATGCCAAAAAAGAGCTCCTGTATCCTGGTATTTGCTTCTCCATCTGTTGAATGTAAAAGTCATGAAGCAATGATTGGCTTTTGGGGTACTTTTTTTTACTATTCCTTTGGTTTCTATCGAGAGGAAGCACCAAAGAGACTATCTGATGATGCTTAACCCTACTCCCTACCTGCACTAAATATAATATAGGTAATATCTTTTATTTCTATGGAAAGTAAAAATTATACTTTAGAGGCATGCTGATGAATTTCAACTCTCCAGATTAGTCTGGAGGAAATCCTGCTTTGTAACACACAAATCCACCTCCCTTTAAGGTGGCCTTCCCTTGTTCCACTTCCAGAGGAAGAAAATGGGATTAAAATGACAGTGCAAGCATGGACCTGAAAATGTACTTTGTGCAACTTGACAGGCTCCAGAGCAACTGTGGAGTCTCACTCTCAGTGCTCCTCAGACTCAGGAGGTTTGGATACAAAGTTTTGTTTTATCATTTGTTTTTAATATTTGTCTTAGGTTGCCCATTTAGGACATTTTATACCAATAAACAAAATTTACTGAAAAGATACTGGAAATTATCGACAAGAATAAAAGCTACAAACTGTTCTTTACTACATTTCTGTTTGGTAAAATGGAAGAAAGCGACGAAAACCTATGAAATTTCAGAAGTTGCATTTTATCTGTCTGGCCACAGAGTGTCAATGTTTTCCCACACAATTCTCAATGGAGAGACTACCTCCAGCAGAATCAGCTCCTGCCAAACAGCAGACGTCACAGTTCCTGCTTTGATTTAGGGGGAGGCCCTCGACACCTTTTGCAGCTGGATCACTTTGAAACAGGTTTTTATAAACAGCAGCTGTAGGTTTGTTTTGTGTGCCACAGGAAGCTGATGGTGAGCATTCCAGAACAGAACTGAGATGTCCGCTCCATGCTGGTCACATCTACCTCCAGATTTTCACATCAGATTTAGCTGGCATCATATCCTAGGATTCCACAGTTTGAGTGAAAACAGTTAACCTACTGATGGAAAAAAAAATAATGCTTAATGAGGAGAAAAATAAGCAACTCTTTGAAGGTCTTTCTTCCTTTAATATCCTTTAACAGGTCACTGACAGTTACCATCACGACTCTTCACTGTTTGTGGTCACTTACAGAGCTACAAATATAGAATAAGCTTTTAAATCCACAATTAACAAGATCATAAATTCCTGTAAACTTGGGTTTATGTATGACTATGCAGACCTTTGTGATCTCTGGGTCTGATGGCATATCATTAGGAATGTAATTACAAAATCAGGTTCCATTAGGGTTTGGGGTATAATTCCATGCCAAGCTATTCTCCATTTTGAATTTCTAGTGCCCCCACTATAGTCACTTGAGGAAAGCCTTTAACAGTTACCTGCTGCTGCTATCAAGAGATGTAAACTGAGGCTGTTGGTGTAAGAGAGGGATCAGCACCTGAGCTGACCCACCAAAGCCAGCAACACACATTATCTCTATGGTGACCTAGGCAACAATTCCTTTTGTTCTACAAAACCTGTCTCTGAATAGAATTGCTTTGCCTGGTTGGCCTATTTAATGATTTCATAACATTTCCAGTCGGTCATAACTTTTCCAAATCGGATATCAGGTTTCATAACTCTTTTCCTTGTAGAAAAAGAAATGTTAGAAGAAGGTTGCTTTTTATTATTGCTGGCTTTTACAAAAAAGCCACACTGAGAGAAAAAGAACTGGAAGTAGCTATTTGCAAGATAATAAAAATATTTCTGCTCCACACAGAGCACTTTTGTAGCTGTTTCAGCTGCTCGTAAAGCTGAGACACAATATAAACTGCCTGCAACTACTGTTTAAGGACTTATTGCATGATAAAATTAATGTGAAAACTAACTAATGATAACTAATAAGAAGAAAAATAAACCCATGTGAATAACGTCCCCCCCCCCCCGACTTGGAGCTTGTGTTCTGGTGCTTGTTAAAACAACTGGGTTTCTGGAAATGGTAACTAAGCAGGGCTGTCCTGCAGAACTAAAACCACATTTTTGTTTGTGCAGCTCCACCTTTGCACCACTTCCCAGCAACGTCAGGAATGGCAGCTGTTCTTGACAGACAACTCCTTTGCGAAGCCACAAATACAGGCTGAAAACAAGAGTTGTGTATGTTCCCTTTCTGGCTCTTTTGGGCCTCCCATGGAGGCGCTGATGACACTTTTCCATGTATCTTATTTATGCCTTTTCTTTCTGTTGCTCCAGAATTCCCACAATGTATTCAGCAGTACTTTCCTGATGCCGGCAGCGCAGTAAGCAGCAACTTGGCATGAAAATTCTCTTTTTACCCTGGACCAACCACTGTGCTTTCCTTGTCTCATATTCCAGAGCAGAATTTCTTCAGCATCACTGATTCCCCCTCAGAGCAACCCATCCACACTTGATCCCTGAAATTGATTTTTCTTTTATTTTCATTTCTTTTTATTTTTTTTTTAATTACAATTTCTTCTTTGAATTTAGCTCTTTCTTAAGGTGACCACCCTCAAAAAGAGATTGATACCTCCAGTTGGCCTGACCTTACTGCTTTATGTTTCAGATCCATCAGCTCCCCACTCCCTGCAACCCCCAGCTGCCTTCTGACACACTGTCAGGGAAAAAAAAAAAAAGTAAATTTTGAGAAAGGAGGAAACCATTTCCTGTTAACAACTTTGGTTTACAAAAGACTTCTCTTGGGAAGGTCGGTTTTCAATCTTCCCTTTCCTGGATCCTCCCTACTTGATCTACAAGCGTTGAAACGGAACAGTAAAGAGAGAAGACTGTGCCAAATGCTGAGGTCTAGCAGGGGTTTATAGGCTGCCTAAAAACTTTGGAATGAAGAGAAGTCGCTGAGTGACTGTGTCAGAAGACCCTTAGCCGAGTCTCTGGGATCCATCTGGACTCAGGCCTTACTGGCCCCAGCCCGCGGCAGAAGCAGCAGGGACCCTGCCACAGGCCGGCTCGGCGCCCCCGCCCCGGGGCAGCGCGCCTGGGCTGAGCCGCCTCGCTTTGCCCTCGGCTCCGCGCCGGTGAAGATGCCGGGGCAGACAGGTGCTGTCAGCTCCGGAAGGGCATCGAGGTGCTGGAGTGGGTCCAGAGAAGGGCAACGGAGCTCGGGAAGGGTTTGGAGCGAAGTTTTATGAAGAGGGTCTGACGGAGTTTAGGGTTGAGGGGACTGTTCATCCTGGAGAAAAGGGGGCTCGGGGGCCTCGATCTCTGCAGCTCCCTGAAAGGAAGGTGGAGCCAGGTGGGGGTCGGCCTCTTCTCCCAGGTAATTCAGTGGCAGGACAAAGCCTCAAGCTGTGCCCGGGAATTTCTTCACAGAANACCGTCCTTGTCGCCGCAGCGGGGCTGGGGTGGGGAGCCTTGCCCGCGCTCTGGCTCGCCGCTAGCCGATTTCCCCCGCAGCCCTCTGGAAGGCTCCTCCTGCATGTCCTTAGCGCTGTGTGTTCTTACTGATTATTTTCTTTTTTGTTTTCCTGATGTGTGGTGTTTCGGTTTATCCTTCCCTTTTTTCGCTGGCTTCCTGAAGCATGACTGAGGTACCCGGCTGGTCGGGGAAAAAAAAAAAAAAAAAAAAAAAGAAAAGCAAAAACACAAACGTTTTTGCTTTCACGCCCA